>BGPR01009043.1:3349-59896 GCA_013235015.1 Araneus ventricosus
AACATCGCTCACTTCTAACAGAAGGTTGAACGATAATTCTATAATTATTTCGCCTTTTTCAAACCCCTTTGAAAAAAATTGGGATATAGTATCAATCTATAGTATCTATATATCAATAGTATCTATATTCTATAGTATCAATCCGAATTGTATCGTACTTTCACATAGTGTTTTTTATTAGTTTATTATCTATTGAGATGATCTACGTTTAAAAAATATAATAAAAATTATTATATCAAATGGACTATTCTAGAAAAGATTATTCCTTCCAAGTAATGATTGAATCCGTTTCTGAATCATTCCAGAGGAGTTTTTGCCCAAATCTGTTGAAGGAAGCAACTGCTATTCGAAAATCTAATCTGTGATGCTCCCCAAAGGTTTTAAGAGTAAATTGGAATTATATCCAAAGAAAGCTGGCCTTGATGACACTTTATCCTGCTTAAATGTCGACGAAACTTCGTGAGATCTTCCTGTCAAAACAATAAAAATGTTATTTTTCTGGGATTTTACCGAAAGTTCTACTCTGAAACTTACTAAGCCTAACAATTACACCTTTCAGCAGCGATTTTGCTTCTTCGATATAAACAATCATTTTATATAAAATCTGTGCTTCTCAATCCAAAAATAACATCATTTTTGTTCCATCGCCTGAACTTCAAATTTTCGTATAATAGAGTCTAGTAAAATATGCATAATTTCTTCAATCAAACACAAGTGTTGTTTAAAATAAATAAATCACTTATGTTCGTAAGTTATGTATCAATAAATAGTTACAAATGATAAGATATTATCAGTTGGTAGCATTTTCAATTGTTACTAGCAGACGAAGAATAATTCAACAAATTTCCGCTGAATCGATTTTTAAATATTTTAATTTAATAATCTACACGTAAATTCGAAACCTACACTCGTTCTTAAAAGCCATAATTAAGATATATTTAGCATACATCATTTCCCAATTATTAAACCGGCGCAAATATCAGAAATTAAGTAATTTTTATCTTAAATACGTCTCGCTTAGCTGATTCTATCGCGCTACTAATCAATTTTAAATAAGTTGATTTATTTTCGATTTTGTAAACTTTATTGGAGAATAAACTGCAGGCAGCGTGCATTAATAACCCAAGTTCATATAGTTTTCTATTAAGTGAATTAATTGCTAGTTACATGTTGCCTGTAATTCTGTGTTTCATCTAAACAATTAAGTGAAAGTTGTAAGATAACCAACCCAGTAACTTTAATTAATTAATTCTTCCATCAATAGAAAACTTTATCAGTAATTTAAAGAATTTAATTAGAAGCTTCAAGTGGAAAGAAGGCTGAAATACAATTTTAAGGATCATATTAAGTAGCTTCAGTTATTCTAACGAAACTGAATTCTCTGTTAGAATTTTGATTACTCGACATTCAGATTTTAAGTAGAAATTTATTATTAAATGCCAATATACTTGTGGTTAAAGCATTTACTATCTAACTAGACGATCCTCTCTCACCCCCGTCGCGTTTCTTTGTCGTGTTGATTCAACTACATGTCCACAGAACACTTGAGATGTTAGTGAATTATCGAGTAGTAATGTCTATGAATGATTTTACTCATAAGTTTAAAAATGACATAACTAGATGCAGGAGTGGAACTCGGGAAAAACTGTTAAGGTATCCGAAAAGGTTCGGAGCAATGTTTTTAAAAAATTACAATATAGAAACATCATAATATGTGTTTTAGATTTGATTTTAATAAAATTTGATAGTATAATATTATTTTTGAGTTTAAATTATAATATGAATTTACAAAAAACTTATATATGTGCTGATTTTTAGAAAACATTCTTAAAATCTCAAACATGCAAGAGGTCAAACTTTTGCGATAATTCAGATGAAACTAATACTAAAATAAACTACGTCCTATAGAATAGGACATGTACTAGAATCTTAACATTTCTCGATTCACAGACTGCGCGCGAAATGTGAATGATTTGAATTTCATTCTTGTTTCAAGCTGGCAACATAAGTCTTTTAAATTTTCATGTACGACTATACACCTTTCTTTTGTATATAGCCAAAATAAATTTTTTGATGTAAATAACGGCTACTTTTTTAGTTTCGTGATACAGTTACCCTGAAAAAAGACATTAATACTGAAATTTGAATTTGATAAAATAGAGGAAGAAATGCCCTCTGAATTTGTGTTATGCGCTTGTGCAATGATAAAATTTATTTCTTATTGCGTTTTCTATATTCTTATTCTTATATATATATATATATATATAGAATTATATTATATTCTATATTCTTATATATCTAGAATGATAAATTTGTCCATTATTTCAAAAGAGCTTAACAAGAAACACGCCTATCTCGTTTCGTTCTTTTTTAATTTCGAAGATTAACGAAAAACTCAACTTTTTCCACCTCCAATAACGGATATATATGAATTTCTTTCACATCTGATGTGAACATAAGATAGAAAGTTGCAACCAGATGTGAAAAAAATTTCAGAAATAATTGTTATTGGTTGCCAAAAATTGAGTACTTCCTTATTTCCTTCCTCTTTAAAATTTCAAAAAATTGAGATAGGTGGCTTTGCTTGCTAAGCGACGATATTCTAGATTTTAATCTTTGTAATGGAAAGTGTAAACAAAAGTTCTGAAGCCTTTTGAAAGGAACCACTTTTATTAGCGAAGAAAAATTAATATAATTGAAATTCTTAGGCGTCTATTGCGTTGTTAGACGTTGGTAAAAAGTTTTCTAGAAAGGCTGTTTTTAAGGCCTTGCTGATTTCTCAAACATTTGAACTACAAAGCGTGCTATAATCAACATTGTGATTTGGGTGATAATGCGTTGCAAATTTTGTGTTCGATCGCTAATACGATTGGGACAATTGTTTTCTGAAATTTAGAAACGTCTGAACAAGTCTTGCCGTTACGAAAATTGAATTACTTATTGTCCTCATTATAAAATCATATTGTGTGGAGTAACAGATGATAAATGAGTTCGGCGAAACTGTCTTCGGAAGTAATAGCAGCTCCATGATTAGATTTTTGTAAAAATTTTCGGGAAACAGATGGGAAAACAGTACTGTTCGATATTGTTCAGAATTTTATCAATATATTTTGTAATAGACTTCTAGATCGCAAATACCTTGTCTGATCTGTAGCAAGGCGTCTTTACTTCAATTTCTTTACAGTATTACCCTATGGTATTTCAGGGATTTTCATTTATATTGAAATATCTTGCAATATAAATCATAATAGAGTAGGATGCCAAATATCTATAGATTTAAAACTTTTTGACTAAATTTAATTCCTGCATTTCAGACTCACAGGAAATGTTTCATACTTACAAGTAACTAATTAGGATGATTCTAATAAAAGGTTTCAGAGAAACAAGGATCTACGATTTGCAACATCCGATAATAAGCTTCTATTTCTTAACTATGTCTGAGTAAAACGAGTTGGGAAAATGCAAGAAAAAATTTCGTTGCTTAACAAGCAACACCATTCTCTCCATTTTTTTGAAATTTCAAAGAAAAAGTAAATGCTCAATTTTTCGCAACCAATAGCGAATAGTTCTGAATTTTTTATGTCATCTGGCAAGAACACGCGATCTGATGCTGATATCGGATATTTTTTTTAAATCAAAAATATTTGTTATTGTTGCGAAAAATTGATCATTTTCTTTCTCTTTGTAATTTCAAAAAATTGATATAGGCTCTGTTGCTTGTTAAGCGGTAATATACTAAATAAAGTCATCTGGGATGTTTCTTTTTTCACTATCGAGTTCATATAAACACGAATAGATAGGACAAGAGATAATCACCTATTTCACAGATGTGGTCCAAACATTTATGCAAATTATTAATTCGTAACAAATAATATGCGAAATTTCATTTACATAGCGTGTTGTATTTTTGGGTTATCGTGTTCACGTTCACAGAGAGAGATAGACAGACTTCCCGTGGACAGATTTAATCTTGAATTTGATAGAAATCTACACTTTTGGTGTAAAGACGGCAGAAAAAATTTCAGCCATCTAGCACGATGCTTAAAATATCATGTGAACATAGCACCACAGCATACCCCCGAACTCGGAGCCTAAACGGCTTCCTGTCGGTTGGATGAGTTTGTGTGAAACTTTATTGAAAAGCAAAAGCAAAAAAAATACATCATGATATATAAAAACACATAAAAGGGAACATAATTATACATAAACAAAGAAGAATATAATGAAAAGTACATAGAGGGTTACAATCCGAGTATAGTATAAAATTTATACAAGAGGAGTTATCATATGAGTGCAGATAAAGGGTAGAATGTTTCCTTTAGTTACATTGTTTCATACAGTTTCAGCTCCATGATTCGGGACTGTTAGTGTTGTTCGATGCGACGATAAGAAATTGATAATGTATTACAACCGGTTATATTGATGATATTGTCGCAACAATCCTAAAAATTGTGGGACTGGTTTTTGTGTTCTGTCTTGTTATATATACTTAGGGATCGCTGGAATTGTTACTCCAGGGTTGACAGTGATGTGAAGGGTGATTTTTTCGAATAAATTACGAAACGTGGTGGTGGCTGGTTGCTGTTCTTTAAGCTAGTGTGCTCTGCTGCTCAACTGGGTATTCAGAGAATTTCTGGTTCCGTGAGGTGTGAATCTTTGGAAGTATCTATTTCTAGACTGGAGTATTTGACTGTGTTGTATTTTGGCTTTTAATTAGGTCTTCGTTAGTCGCTAGGGATTTTATTAAATGATAGATATTTCGTCTTGAGAGTTTGCTGGATAGGGCACTCTTCCACCCATGGACTATGAATTGTGGGCTTGGTTCCTTGTTGTGATATGAAAAAGTAAGTATTCGCCACTGTCCATGGGCCCTTCCCCAGCTACCTAAAGAGATTCGGTCTCCATTCTACAAACTACTGCGCATGTGGGGAAATAGGAAATCCCTTACGGTCATTTGCACAGACAGAGAGGTACAATTCGAAATGTGCGCTTTCCGAAATCAGTTCGATTTAAAATGCGATATTTAAGCGGAATGTGTATGTTACGGTGCAAAACCGATATCTGGTAAATATCGAAATTTTCTGTTAAATGTCATCATTCACATAATTGCTTTGTGTATGTCCGAAATATTTGGTAAATATCATTATTTCTGACTTTCACCGGCAAATTTCGATATCTAACATGCAGTGATGGTGAATGCTAAATAAATTATTTTTGTTACGTTAAGACAAATATGTAACTTTTTAAAACCTTACTTTATTATTAAAACGTATTATGATATATGTCAAACTAGGAGAAATATTCAGTAACAACACATGTTAATAAACTGTTGAACCTAAAACGAACATTACGTGCTAAATGAGAAAAAAATATTAATACCACTAATAAACTTACACATAAATAATTTTATAAAATTTATACAATATTATTTATTTCAACAACTGAAACTGTTATGACACTTTGAATTGCACAAGAGTCCATTGATTTTATAACTGCATTTAGCAGTGAATCACTTCTTTTTTCAATTACAGCCTGCCCTCCACTTCTCGAATTAGTTGCAGTTGCTTCTCTCAGAGACATTTCTTGAGAAGAAATCTCATCCATGGAAAGTAACCTTTCTTTAATCAATGGTCCAAATGTATAAGAATATAACCAAATATTCGGTCTTTCACCAGTGCTTACCTGTGCTTGTCGATATACACCGACAATGGTTCGAATGCATAAGAATATAATCACATATTCGGTCTTTCGTCGATGTACTTGGCATGTGTCGACATTCACCGGAGAGTGTTGTCATTCTACAATTTCGGTCTTTCACTGTAACGTATATACAAGCAACAACTTAATCCAAAGTATTATTGCATTAAACTTTATCAAACTGAATTTCGATTCATTTTTCACGTTTTTCAAATTTATTTTAATCTGCATTTAATTAAACGATGTTTCCTATTCAATAATCTATTTGCAAAATAACTATCATGCAGAAATATTATTTTACTTGTCGATGATCATTTTGACTTGACAAACAGTAGCTAAATTCTTGTGAATAAATTGCTTGACATTAAATATAAACTCAATATATTTTATTACTGGAAACAATATTTCTAAAATATATATATCAAAAATTGGTGAAAATAATTAAATCAAATGGACTCTAAAATTATAAAGAAATATAAAACTTTTAAAAATAATTCTTTTATCAGAAAAATAAGGTTTTAGGTACCATACTAACAATAAGACTCTATTTCAGTTGCTAACAAAAGATGGGAAAAGTAGAAGATGTAAATAAAGTATGTAATTTGGATAAGTGTGCCTTCCTGATCAGTTTCTCAAAATTATTTATTATTTAGGTGTATAGTTTACAATTACGAGTAATAACAAAAAAAGCGTTTCATTTTTTTTGTAATTCCTATTTCAATGTTCTTTTTACTTATGACTTGATATGAGTATCTGAAATAAATGCGATAGTGCAGCTCTTAAGTAAAAAGACACTGGGGGAGAATATCTAAACACTAATCCATTATCTGTGCTAAGAAACAGTTCTCCATTAATTATACTGTATAGAAATATAAACGTTTACATCAAAATTGATGTTTTGATTAATTGCGATATATCGTCTTCATATACAGTCAGAAAGGGTTACTTTTCTCCCGTCATGCCTACCATGCTCTAAAAATAGAATAAATAATGATGAAACGAGGAACTTCAGAGGGTGTAAAATGCCACTTTTTCCCCTCAGGAATTTTCCACCTTGATTTTTTCAATACTTTCATTATTAAGAAATTCTAAATAACCAACTTTAGATTCACCCATGAATCCAAAAGTTATTATCTTAAATTGAATCGTATAATTTGAATATGGTTGAACAACAGTACAAATTCCACGTTAAAAAATAACTATCAAAACGCAGATGCAATTAAATGATTTTCTATAATTCATTTTAACGTTCCTCCCATTGGGGTCTCAGGAAGGAATTTGATTCATTCGCCAAAACGCCACAAAAACCGTTGTATGGAGATCTTCTATATCTCGATAACTACATATGTTAAAAACTTAACTAATGTCTTATTTTGGAGCTAAAGGGTAACAACAGGAGTTACAAAAACCAATTGAAAATCAGAATTGTAGTTCAGAGACTACTGAGTCGCAAATTTGGTCAAAAATACGCATGAATTGGTGACGCGATCCTCTTTATCTCGATAACTACATAGTTGAAAACAAGTTTTTTGCCATGTTAATGTGTCATTATCGACGAAGTCAGCATGGTCGGCTCTGACATATTTCATAAAGTTAACAATAGACCGCATTTCGAGAAACAAAAGAGTCAAGCGAGTAAAGTAACCCTACGCCTTTAACATCAGCGGCTATTTGAAAAAGACAGCTTCCCGTCATTTTTTTGTGTGCTCCCTTCTATTTCGAAAAGCAAATGTTTAGCAAAATATGCGCCTGCTTGTTTATTGATATAGTGAGAATGTTGGGTTGTCGGTTCAGTAGCCGTTGCTACCATTTGACTAAACTCAACTAGGTTGGTATATAATTCCTCTTGGTGAAGCTCCAAATCATTTATAGCCTAATTGCCAATGTAGCAACATTTAAATACAGTGAATAACAAGACGCCGTCTCTCATACTTAAATTTTATACATACACATTTTTTTACGCGATACAACTGCTAGAAAACATCGATTTGCAGGTAAACAATTACAATCAAATTTTTTAAAAATCTTAACTTTTTTTCTTTTTCAGTCATTTTAATATTGTGAAACGTTTTCTTACTGTAGGATTAAATTAATTTGTTTGTTACGTAACGTATTATTTATTTTAAATTGCCATATATCAAGAAATATATAATGCTCAATACAAGGCATAGGGTATTTTTCTAAAAGTAAAAGCAGTTCTCTTGATTTCTTTTCCTCTCATCGACATTCCTACAAATACGGAACCATCCCCGTTTCGGTTGGATAATTGATACTGTACTGCAAATATAAAAATACATTATACCGGGAATAAATTTAAATTCTTGGGACTGGCGATTTTAATGAAATACAATGCTTGGAATAATAACCCTTTCCTTAAAAAATACTGAAGCTGATTGGAGCCGCACTCTTATTAAACTACTACCTCATATTCCGAAGGAAACCTTTTTTACAAATCTGTTTGCTAAAAAGAAATACAGAATAAACACAGCGTGTAATTTGGTGAAATGTGTCTTCCTTATGAGTTTACAAAACTATTCCTCTTCTGCACTGTTCGTTTTACATTTGTAAGAAATATGCAGGAAAAAGTGTTTCATTTTTATTGTTCCTGTATCATTTCCTATTTTTTTCGGTAAGTATCACTTGATTTGAAGATCAGGGGGAAAAGTAAAGATCGACTGCAGATCATTAGTTAAGGAATGCAGTCATAGAATATCTGAGAATTAATCCATTGTCAATGCTTAAAAACAATCCTTTTTTATCCTGTAGATTCACATCAGAATTGAAGCTTTGTTTAAATGGAGATTGCTTTTTTCCTATTTATTAGCTAATCGAAGTTCCAGATATAAAAATTGTTTCCCATTTTCAAGCAATGCTTATCTCGATGCTATTAATCAGACAGAATCGGAGAAAATTTCGAATTATCAAGTGCTTCAAATCGATCCCTTTGTCAGTTATTAACTCGAATCGAAATCGTGAGAAAAGATTATGAAAGAAAAAGTGAAGCTTTTTCTTGAATAAAGGAGAGAGAAAGGAAAACAACTTGCGAAAGCAGACGCAATTAAATGGCTGATTTATACTGCTTTTTTTCTGGTCGTTTCCATTTTAATGAGGAAAAGAACTTATTAAACAAAGACTTAAAGTTTGCAAAGAATAATTTGATGAAAATGAAACTAGTGTTTAACTGGAAAACCCCAAACTTGGAAGAAAAAATGTAATGAGTTTTTTTTTTCAACAAAAAAGAAAATTAGTTTTTTTCTTCTGAATTTGAACATTGTACTTATTTTAACACCGGCATTAATTTGTATGGAAGAGCCTTACAACATTGCAATCTTCCGTGGCTTGGTGGTTTGGAGAAAATTGGATGGACAAAGCACGAGGACAAATTTAGTCTTCTATGCTTCAATTGACGATCAGTTTTAAAGTTACAAGGAGACTTTATTTCGGATGAACTTCCTCATTTTCAGACATGATTAGATAAAGCTAGGCTCGTTTACATTTTCCATTTGATAGCATCCTTCTTCTGCGTTCTTGATTTTATCGGCGCCATTTTCAAAGAGACTGAGCAAGTTGTCTCATCTACTGGTGGTAGAATGTAAGTTTTTTGTCTTTCTTACTTCTACTAATTGGTATTTAGGACATATTTATTTGAATATCTCTTGATTCCTTCTTCTTTCGATTATCGCAATGCTTTGGGTCACGTGAGACTCTAGTAAAATTATTTTGATGAATTTTCCTTGACTTTTGTCTGAATATCATACAGAAAAGTATCCCTGTTTTCTATTTGTATTTTGAACCCTCTCAGATGAGTGAAGCCTTGATAAAGTTCATCTGGTGGATTCTTTAAACTTATTCATTATTCAATCTTAATTTCTAAAGAATTTTACATTTTGTTAGGTATTTTTGTATTTTTAATGTTTTCTTGATTTCTTGTTGCATTTTGCGCGCTCCAGAAGATTTCGTTGTACTTATTTTAATTTTATTCTCAGCGATTTATGTTTTTACGTTTAATATTAATATTTTATTTGCTTATTATGATCATATTAAGATATTGTTAATCCTCACTCAAAGCCTAACGAATTACCAACCTGGTGATGGATATGAGACTGATTGAAAAGGGTGAAGATACAGGGTGTCAGAGAAATATTTTTATCTTTCTGAAAATAAATAACAAAAATACGAAAAAATTAAATGAAATATATAAATATAAATATAGAATATGAACTATCAGAGAAAAAATATAAATACAAATATAAATTTAAAATGTGACTGCCTTTAATTATTTTTTATTAAATATGAAAAAATCATTAAAAACCTTCTCCATGTCATAATTGTTTGATCATCTATCAATATTTTCTGAAATAATCAAGCATTTCCATTTTATAGGCGAAAAAACGTTATATTGCTGGCTTTCTGTAACTTTATATAAACTGAAAATGAATTAAAATTGTTCATTTTTTAACTATTGAACTTCTTTTAATAATGATGCCTATAAAATATATTTTCCAATATTAATTTTTGTCACTTTCCGAATTTTTCTATAATCAGTTATCCTTTTCCCCATCAAAACTTGTACAAATTCTCTCCTGAAATTTTTCATACACTCTCAATAAATGATATTATTTATGACTTGTGGCTAAAAATGGCTGTATCCATGTATAATGAAAACAGATGTTCTTTCCCAGTGAAGGTTTGTGGTGTTCGTTTTTTTAAATTTGTAATTTTTTGAGTATTCTTCTAGTATCTTTCGAAATTAAAACCAGAGGAAATTGAATTTTTAAAACATCTAAAAACTCAAAAAAAAATTCTTTCCAGTGGTATGCGTAGTACTCAGTTGTTTGATTTATTTGTTATCTTTTTCGTCACTACAACATTTGCTAAAAAATATTTTAATTATAATCATAACTTGAACACAAATAAAAATACTTGATACTTCTAATTTTGAAAAAAACTTAGCACCCTTGTTAGGAAATCATTTTAAGTGAAACAATTTTCTGTAGATATTTATAGTCAAGAACCTCAAGTATAGGGTTACGACGGATGCAGTAAATATTGATAGAGATCTATGTGTTTTGAGTAACAATAACATATCAAACCTCATCTACATAGCTCGTTGTGAGTTCCAGTTAACGCGTTCATACACCCAGAGTCATACAAGCAGAACTCTACTTTATATTCCTGACAGATACAAAATAAGATTCCAGGCAGAGAGGTTAAACTATAGATACTCGTATAAATCTCAAAGTCAAATATTTTGATAATTATAAAAACTTTCTCCTTGCTCATTTTGTATAAAACAAACTAGAAATCATGACTTGACCTACCTTGAGTTATACTCAAGAAGAAAGGCTCTTCTTAACATTTCTTGGAGGCATCCACCAGCTCATTCATGGTATCGTGGTGAAGGCCCGGGTGCTACTATACATTTTAAGGGGGGATAGAAAAGACCAAACAGCTTTGGGTCGCTTAACATCCGGTCACTTAAAAACCCTTAGATTTTCTCGTGGTGATAAGAAGTTCAATATCTGCACAAAGTGCACATGATTGAGGCCACTCCGCAACATCTACTTGACTGTGTTGCCTTGGTGTATGATGACCTGCTTAAGCGACAGGATTTCGTGTTGGAGGTGATGAAGGCGAACGACCTCATGGTTAGAAGGATTAGAAAGAAGAAGAAGAAATCATGAAATCTACATATAGAAATTTTTACTCTTTAAATATTATGTTATTTTAAAATTTTTGTACAATAAATTAATTATATCATGTTTAAATCATATACACACACAAAATTAATCAGTTTTTTTGCTATTTTTATCCATATTTTTTCCATTTTTTCACAATCTTTCAATAACTGCAATCTATGATAACTGTTTGTGGAAAATGATAAATTGAATTCGCTTCCTTGTTGCTTGAATCAATACGGAGCAACTTATTTACACTTAAAGCTGAAATTCTCATCGATTTTCCAATATTTTTATGGAATGTTAGATTATGCTTTCAAAAAAGGCTTTACCTTTTGAATACCAGCTGGAATTCGTCTCGTCTCTAAATCTAGTCTTAAATTGATTTTTCAGTGAAAAATTTTCATTTTTTGCCTTGTATTGAATAATATTAACCTTTAGTTCTTTTTATCCGTTATTTTAAATTTCTCCGCGGCTCTCTATCTTAATTTTTTTTAATTTCTCTTAGGAAACCGCGGAAATGTATCTTTTATTAAGACTTACTTTAACTTTTAACTTTTCAAGAATTTGCATAATTTTCCGATTTGAAAAATTGCAAAATGGTGTCTTATAAACTGAATAGTTTGCTATATACAACAAAAATTTTGCATCAGATATAATTAAATTTTTAGATATTTAATGCTTAATCCTATTCAATAATTGTTTATCGCAATGAGATTATTCGTATCACCTTATTTAGTCGTGTACTAAATTTATATTCATTCTCTTCGTTGCATTCAAAAAGATAATAAATTTTTCCTCGTGAATTTTAATTTTCCTAAAAAAATTAATTTGCAATTCATTTTAAATGTCTTATTGTACTGTAATGTATTTTATTGTAATGTATTGTTAATTTATTGTATTTTTATAACTATTGTGTACTTCTTCTGTTACTTCTGCATTTTTTTCTGTAATGAAGTATTGTATTTTTACTGTACATTCTAGTGAAATGTATTTCACTAGCGTCTGCCAAACCTTTCTGTGTATCAGGCTTGTTCATTACTGTTATGTTATCAGTATAGACAAATTTGAGCATAGTTTCTCAAGCTTAATAAGATTTCATAGAGACTTTAAACTCCAGAACACTTTAGTTTCAAAGCAGTGGAGAAATACTACAAAATCCCAGTGCTACAGACGCAAGCTATTCTGAGAATGCCTTCAAAGGCATGATTCAATTAATAGCCCTCATGGGAATGAAGCTTTGATATCACTGCTTATGTGAATAATTAAGGCTCTCTGCTGTTGTCTCAAACAAGAGGCGAATATTGTGTCAGATGTCTAAGAATTTGTCTCAATTAGTTTAAAGTTCAAGAGTTTTGTAAAATATATATATAGATTTAAATTAAAACAAATAGACTTGTTACAGATTTATAATTAATTTAAACTCATTTGTAAAAGTAGGTAACAGCAAAAAGTTATAATGAGTTAAATTTTACTTATATTTTAACTCCAAATAATATAAGATTGCATACTATAGATGAAAGAAAAATTTAATAAACAGTTACTAATTTTTAAATTTTTGGTAAACATTAGAAATTCATTTTAAAAAAACACGTTCTAATATTAAGCAAAAATTTCAAACCACTTTAATATATATATATATATATATATATAAAAGAGGCAAAACATAATAGAAAAACAATAAAAAAACAAACATTCATATCAAATTCGAAAGGATATGAAATAACGAATTGAAAGTATATCCGAGTAAAGATAAAAATGCGAATAGTAACAGATGGAATATATATATATAAATATATTACATACACAATGTATGCGCTAAAAGCTGCAATTCCAAAAGCGCTGTGGTAGATAGAGTATAAATCGTAAAATGAAAGAGTATAAAACGTGAAATGAAAAACGCAATAAAAGCACAATAACGTTTCTTCAAGGGATGAAGTTATTGTGAATTGATAAATATAAAAAATTTGACATTTTATTGCAATCAGTTACGCCGTAAGGCCTAAAACACTGATTTTCATCCCTACAGGATCTCCTGCGGAAACGTTATTGTGCTTTTATCGCGTTTTTCATTTCACGTTTTATACTCTTTCATTTTACGATTTATACTCCCTCTCTCTCTCTCTCTCTCTGTATATATATATAGTTATATATTTTTATACCATTAAAACTCAAATAACATTTTCATCTTATACACCTATTAAACCCTCATTTAAAATTAAATATAAAAAAACAATATAACCTAATATTATTCACACAATGAAATACAGAAATATAATAAGATTAAAAACTATTACTATTAAAAAGACAACCCAGAAATGGATTACCAACAATCAAATGCCAGTCGACCTTAGGAATCGATTATGTCACATTATTTCGAAATTTATAGGCACCAACCTTCTGTGAGGGCAAATTGTTGGAAAAAGACAACATATATATATATATATCAGAAAAATTACTTAAATCGTAAAATCTGAATCTTCCTCCTTCAGAATCCACATATATTGCAAAAAACATTCATTTGCTAAGAGCCACTAAACTAACTATAATGCAACACACAAAAAATAGAGTTGAGAGATTTTAAAAACAATTGTTCATTGTTCTAACAAAGGAATAAATTTTGATGAACTTCAGAAATGAAAATTTTGAGGATGAGACATTTTATCAAGTAATCTATATAATGAAATTGAAGTAACTTGCAAAAATGTGAACTCTGAGATTTACAGTTTGTGAATTCTGACTGAGTGTGGTGCAATGATCAGATGAAGATGATTAAACTAATATGCTGTGGAAGTGAAAATGTGAACTCTGGGATTTACAGTTTCAGAATTCTGGCTGAGTGTGGTGAAATGATCAGGTGAAGATGATTAAACCTAATATGCTGTGGAAGTGACATAGTCATCAGCTTTTCTTTTTTGAAAGATAAAACTAGAATCGTAGGTTAGGTGCAACAATATGAAGTTTATCTCCTGTTTCTAGGTTTCTTTGCACCTACTGGTTCGAAAAAAGAGGCATTTTAGTTGGCTTTCAAATCAGTAACTGTTACATTAACATTGGCATAAGTTACCGAATCCCCAGCCTTGCTTGCTTGCTGCACCTATTTCAACCTCAGAAGGTATCCAAAAGAATGATGAAATGTAATATTAAGAAGTAATCTTATCAAAAATCATCTCATACATAAAAAAATCACAGCATAAATGGTTTTGATAAATATTTTGCGATTTTTTATAATACTAACATCATTCTATTTCTCCACTAAATGTTGATAGATTCAATAAGTTATCGACTAAGCCAGAGGTTCCTAACCTGTGGTATCCGTACCCCTGAGGGTCCGCGGGTGACCAGTTAGGGGTACGCGAAATTGACCTAGATAATAAGATTATTTTAAGTCTATGGCGGAAACCACAAAATATAAGAACATTTTCGAATTTCCTTTTCTGAAGTTCGTATAAAAAATCAAAGTGAAAAACGTATGAGATTGAAAACCTATTCATGAAATAAGAAAAAAGAAGTAGTAGATTGGTATCTTGTAAATAATATAATCTACTATACAGTAATGATAATTGTTAGCTCTCATCAGTTAATGCAAAATTACTTCAATGCTGTTTTCATTTTTTTGGATGTTGAATTGACACTAATTTAAAAAAATGGAATAAAATTTAAAATAAAAAAAATTCCTAAAAATTTTATTAAGTTCATTAGATTCGTTTGACTCTTAAGATAACCTAAATCCTTGGCAATATTAATAATAACATTGTTTGTGCTGAGGGATGGTTGGTGGTGGTATAAGAGCAGGCGGTGTTCAAGGAATAAAAAGACTAATCAAGGGGCACGCCAGTGAAAAAAATTTGGAAACCACAGGTCTAGGTCACTTGAGTGACATGCGATCACTACAATAAGGTAATTTAGTTTTATTCTTTACTGATAAAATAAATTTACTTGTGAAAGAAATCACCAGTTTACGGGAAAGTACAAACAATCAATTGATAAATGCTTTTGAGGTAATAGTGAATTTATATAAACAATATTTGGTGACACTTCCTATGTATGGCGTCCTCAAAAAGAAACTTTTTATGGTAATTTTTACGAAGACAAATGATGATTTTACTCTAATTTCCTGTCTACCATAATATGAATCCTTAGATTCTCTTGTCGCACAGACAGCATATCACACTAAGGCAAACTTCCTCATTTATATTCTGCCAATCGTTTTGACTTTTAGTGACTTATCTAAAAATTGCAGATTTTTTATCTGAACTTGATATGCAGATACCTTACAAATTATTAAAAATTTCTAAGAACATCCTTGTCTTATTTATTGTTTATTTATGATTTTCTAAAATAATCTCATGTCATAGCCACGATTCCCTTAACAAGCAAACATATTTTCTATACCCTTGTTGTCCACTCCTTTTTTTAAAAAAACTTCATATACCTTGTTTTTCACTCAAATTATCAAAATGAAAACCTATAAAAGGCCTTAAAAGCAATTGTGAACTTGTAGATTTCCTGATTTCAAACTCTTGCAAGGATAATTGATATCTCTATTTGTCCCGCATTATTATTTTCAAAACTACTCCTCTGTAATCAAAGTGTAGATAGAGAAACTCTCCTATCAAGAAAGTTTATCACCTCTCTGACCAAAGATCAAAATAGAGAATTCCTCCGTAGAATTTATTCAGTTCTTCCTTTAACGCGTTTTTCTTGCTTTCTTGGCACTTTCCTCAAATATCCTTAGATTTATCCTCTACATCTGCAAAACAATTCCTCGTAACATCTATAGTTTCTAAAAAAATTGAACACCTTCCCAAATTATCTCACACTGGAATGGTAATCTTCTCTCTCCTTGAGAATTCTATAAATATTTAACGGACATGTGAGGTAAATGAAATCGCGAATGTACATTTTTCAAACAATGCTCGTCTAAGGAAAAATGGCTTTAAGAATAAATTTCAAAAAAAAATATTACGACGTCTGGAGTCTTGGTAAATTGTTTAGGGAAATGTATGTGGGCTTTTTTTGTTTGGGGAAAGGTATACAAGTATGGAAAGTCTGAAATAAACAGAGTAAAATATTAAAATATAATATTCGACAATTTTTTTGCAAAAATTATATAAATAATTTATAGCTTCACAAGCTTCATATTTTAAAATTCATGTATTTTCATTCTGTATTGATTCCGGTTTATTATTTCTAAAGAACATGGGAAGTGTAAAAATTCTTTAATCAGGCATGTTTTGACAGGAAATTTGCTGATAAATAAAATTATACGTGCATTAAAGTTTGTCTTCTAAGTGTAAAGTATTGCTTCATTTCTGTTCATTTTTATTCCGGTCGTTCCATTTATTTTTGAATAACCATAAAATCGGCGTGTTAATCCAAATTATTTCTTCTCTTTCATAATTTGCTGCTCTCTCGTTTCAGAGAGACTGTCTGCCAAGACAACATAAATGTTTTTCGGTTCAGTTATTTCTCACCAAACCTTAAACTTCTCTTTGGTGATGGCACAAATTCCTTACTTACAAAGCAACAAGTAATCATTTCCAACGCGAAACAATCTCTTTGATATCTTACAATTCTAAGAATAGTTTTACTACAATGTCAGGTGATATCACCCTATGTGTGGTAGATAGTCCCATTACTAATAATGGAAGAGAAGAATCCTAAGATCGGTGAACAACAAACCATTCTTGTCTTTCAATAAGTTGAAACATTTAGAAAGCACTTTCCTTTTTTTCTGTCAGAATCCCCTTAGAAACATGTGTTAAAAACCACCTTCCTATTGCTTTATCAGAATGCCCTTTGGAAAGGCAAGTTTCAGATAAACTCTCTCGGATGGCCAATGACTTTAAAATGGATGAGACCACTTTACTCTTTAGATCTTTGAATCCCCTATAAAAACAAATGACTACACTCCCACACACACACACTCACTAGTGGACAGAAGCAAATTATTCTTCTCTCCAATTGTCTTGAAAAGTGATGGCATCACTTTCTTGCCTCTTCGTCGGAAATCCTATTGAAAAGTCTAGCTTAAGATGAGCTTGCTGTCAGAATCAACCATTCTTATCTCCCAATGGCTTGAAAATGGGCAATGCCACCTTCCTGCCACTCTGCTAGAATTGTCTTTGAAAAAACTAAATTCAGACGAGCCCCCACGTGCAGCCAGACACAAATCATTTTTATCTTCCAATGACTTGAACATTCACCTTCCTGTCGGTCTGTCAGAATCACTTTCAAAAAGGCCAGTTTTAAAGGAACTTCCTAGGGCAGTCTGAAGCAAATCATGCTTATCTTTCAATAACTTGAAAGAGGTTGAAACCATTTTCCGTCACCTTGTCAAAATCCAAAGAAAATAAAAGCAAAACTAAATAGTTATTTCGAACAGCAAAAGAATTGTACTTGTCGTTACGAGCAGCAAGTGGACGGTTCACAGTGAATTCGATATCTGAACCGGCGCGAGTCATTTCACGTTTATCACAAAAGCATGAATTTACCCCATAGGACTTTGTAATTAAAATATAAATGCTAAGTCTTGACATTGTATCTCGGTCTAGCAATTTCATGTTTGAGAGCTGTATGTTTCTTTCGTGTCCCAGATAGCACAAGATGTTGTACGATATTGTATTTTATGTTTCGATATTATACAATATTATATAGTATTGTACAATAATTTAAGATATTACGAATATTTTGCGATACCATATAATATTGTACAAGATATTGTGCTACTGGGGTATATCAGATATTTTCCAACGTCAAAGGAGATGAAAAGAATCAAAAACATTTCGTAAAATGCCCGGATCATTTAAATGTATTTCGAAAATTTATGACTCGTTCTCCTAAGTCTTAAATACAAGTTCAAAACATGCCATTAATTTCACAAATTTTGTTTTCTAAATTTTTTCATCCTCTCAGTCATGGAATTCTTTATGAATAGATTTGAATTAAGAACAAAATAATTACACATCGCATAGAGAAAAAAAGTCTGAAATATAATTTTATAATTTTTGAATTTGTTTATTTTTATATTATATAGTTGTCCTTTAAAGGTATTATCCTTTGAAATTTTATAATTGGAATAATACGAACCTGTGATCTAAATTACATAAAGCTATGATTATAGGTTAGAGACTTCCTTTTTGTTATTTGTTTAAAATTTCTTTGGATGGTACATTAAAGTCTATATATGTCTTATTATATATGCGTCCATTGTTTCCCTGAACAGAATCGAAAATAAAAGTGCAATATCTTCCAACTTCTTTAATTTTTGAAATTTTCCAGTCTTTGTAACGGATTTTCTTGGAAACTTATTTTTAAGATTGTTTCGCTGTAGTCTTATCGTGTTAAAAAAAATTGCATAAGCTTTTTGAGTTACATCAAATATCTTTTAAATATTTATAGAGTTCTTGAGGTGCGAAAAGAAAGTTATAATATCAGCAAAAAGAAATTGAGGGCGTATTCTATGCTTTTTCGGTTACCTCACATACCTTTTAAATATTTTTAGAGGTTTCGAGGTGCGAAAAGAAAGTTATCATATCAGCAAAATGAATTTGAGTGCGTAATCTCATTTTTTTAAAAACAGAATCAGGATATTCGGAGAATTTTTTTTTTATTCTTTTGCACATGAATAGCAGAAACGGAGAAATATTTTCTAAAAGTGCTCAAAAATCCCGAAAAAGTGTTGAATTATGAGCTGCAGAGAATATACAGCAGTAAATAACTTCACTTTCTAGATCAGATATTTTTATTATTGCAGTTTTGTACACATAAGAAGTCATCTGTTTCTGACTCCTTAAAATTAGATACAAGATAAGCAATCGGAAATAAAATATTTTTTTAAGAAAATGTAACCTTATATCTAAGTAATACTTCCTCATTCACTATTACTAACAATGCACTTAGCTTATCATTATTTAAGATTTCATTATGCTGAAAACATTTTCTTACAAAAAAATGTTTCATCATAACAAATATGTATTCATTTCCTCGGCTAAACCGAATACATTCCATTGTTTCTTTTTTGCGTTGTCTATTAAGTTAATAGATATTTCCAAACCCCTAATAGATTTTCAGCAACCATTTGCAACAAGTCAGCCAGATTTTGGAGTCAAAATGTTGATACTTGATGAAGATTTTTTATTTTTCCTTTGACTTATTTTTGCGGTAATGTAAAGAATTATAAAGCGATTTCTATGTTTTGATATCTTACTATATTTTAAAAATCTTAAATATTTATGTAAAAAAAATTAAACGATTTTCTACCGATTATTTTAAATTTTTTTCAAAAAGAAAAAAAATATTTCCTCCAAATTTTATTTTTCTTCACAATTAATTTAATATAGATTTTTAAATCATAATTTAATGGAAATTTATTGGAATCTGTGCTTTAAATTAATTTGGGCGTCAATAGATTAGACTTAAGACATTCAATTTGAAAATGTTGAATATTGACTTAACAAACAATATTACCTTAATTTTGCTTTTTCGTTTTAATTTAAACATTATTGAAGTGTACTACATAATTTATTGCAATTGTCAAATATTTATACTAAGGTATTTGATTATTTTAATTGGTTTATGGCTTTTCGTTCCAAAAAATCAGTTTTGTGTTATACTCTGATTATGTGTATTTGCCTGTGTTTATAAAAACATGACAACTCTGAAACGCAACGCGGAATCGATAAAATATTTATGCCATGCAATTTATCAGATCCATATATCGAAACTGAAAGTTTGTACCAAATTTAAACAGAATCCATCAAACGGAAGACCTATAGAATCTGCAACAAAAAGTTATTGAAATAAGAAAGAACTATTGTCATTGCCCACAATAACAATTATTGTTGTAAGCTATAAATAAAAATAAAGTTTCGAGAAAATTAGAGAGAGAGTAGCAATTTGAGTATGAAAATAAAATCACATCAGTAACTGTATCATTCCTTTTAAACTTTCAAATGCTATAAATATAGTTTCCACAAGTTAAAACCTTCGGAAATAATCAATGTTAAATTTACGAAATAATAAGCAAATGCGACAAATGCTTGTCAGAATTTTACCTTTTAGCTGCCTTTAAGAAAAATTTATCGATTCCTATTGCCTGCCATGTTTCTAAATGTCAGTTGTGTATTTAGACAAAACAAATAGAAGTGACACGCATGGATTTGATTGAAAATGAGATGTTAAAACATACATTAGGCAAGGAGAAAGAATCAATAAAATATAAATTTTATTTATTTAATAATCTTCAGTTAATTTAAAGTATTCATACTTTAATTTTTCAATAATTCTATCTATTTCTATTATGTTTGCATGTTTTCAAACTATATTAAGGCGTCAGAATTCACGACTGCATTTGATGCTAAAATTTGCCCTTGTACTTTATTCGGTTTATTTCGAATTATTTAAACTCACATTTTTTTTCCCTTCTAACTTTTGAGGGAAAGCAACACATAGGTTTCCTCAAAAACTTTTTCTAAACTCTCCAGACGTCGTAATCAGTTCTCTTATAACTGATTCCTAGGGCAATCCCAACCGTAATCCAGCGGTGTTTGTAAAATTTGCATATACCTTTATCAATCGCTTCTGATATCTGTTAAATATTTATTGAGTTTTCGAGAAGAGAGACAAAGGTTATCATTTCAGCACACAAAGGTTTGAGAAGTTATTCTAATTTTTTTTAAGAATCTGGATGTTTCCATAAATTCTTAAGTATTATTTTAAAAATAAAGAGAAGGAAAGTTATTATGTTTCTGAAAAGTGCTGCGAAAACAAGTGAGATGTGTTGGATGAAAGGCATAATAAATACTAATGAAGAAATGACTATCTTAACCCGTTAACTTTCAGCGTCCTATTTATAGGACGTTGGTTGCGGTGTTTTTTTTTTCTTGGTTAAATCTAATGTATTTCATTGTTTCTTTTCTGCTTCGTTTATGAAGTGAGCAGGTACAAACAAATACATAACAGATTTCAACAGGCCTATACCACCATTTAGCCAGATTTTGAAGTCAAACTGTTGCCATTTTGAAATTCTTAATTTTTCCTTTAATTTATTTTAAGGTAATGCAAGGAATTAGAAAAATATTTTTCTTTTCTGATATTTTACAATATTTTAAAAATCATTATGTTTTAAATTTTTTTCTAAAAAAATAAAAATAAAAAGCAGAAAACCAAAAAGAATATTTTTCTCCGAATTTAATTTTACTTCACAGTTGACTTAATCTTGCTGTTTTAAACATAATTTAATAGACATTTATTGAAATCCGTGCATTAAATTAATTTGGGCGTTATTGGTTAAACTTGCATTATAGAGAAGATCGTCGCTCGTTTCGAGATCGCAATTCAAAGAAAGTGGGTATTTTCAGACTAGTTGAAAACTAGAGAGTAATACAAAAATAAATTTAAATAATTTGCTTTATTAAATATAAAATTACGCCAAACTGAGAAGATAACAGTGGCAAAACCAACAATGTCTATAATTTATGTGAGATGGAGGGAAAATGTGTCTATTTTATTTCGGAAAACAATTCTGGTCTTCATGAAATTTGAAAAATAACTAACATAATCGCTTATTTGATAGTTAGGCCGAAGCAATTTATATTTCTAAGTCCTAATGCAGTTAAAGGAGTTCTGCCTCTCGATTCTATGGATGAATATGTTTCTTGTTTATATCTATATATAAATAAAACTGAAGTTAAAAAATAGGTTATACGCTACAGAAATCAAAATACTGAGTAGATTTTCTTTAAATTTTTCTCACAAATGCTATGAAGAATAAACGAGGTATAAGAGAAAGTTTCATGACAATTAAATAAATAGCTTATTCTTTATTAATAAATAACTGCTTTTCCATACGTAGAAATAATTATTTTATTTCTATATTTGTCATTCCTGTTGAATGAAAGTACTTTAGATAGTTTAAATCATTTTTTTTGTTTCTCGCAATGTGTAATTAAATTTGGTTTATTTCCTAAAAATTATTAATAACTTATACAAAAATAGACTTCGGCGATTTTTAAAAATAATTCAGAATAATCCACATTTTTTCTACCTCCTACGAAATTTAAAAATCGCTTGGGGAAAAATATATTTTAATTTTAAATTAAAATATAGTTGCAAGCCATAAGAGAAACATGAGCAGTGTAATTATTATTGTATAAAAAACTAATTGATATACCCAGAGTTGCTCGGGAAGAAAATACTTTCATCTTTAAGCATGTTAATGTTCAAGTTCTGTTTTATTTCTCATATCTTTATTGTAAAATTTGCTATTATATAAAATATTATGATACACAAAGTCCTCTCATCGCCTGTATGTTTTTTAAAAAATTAAAACCAGTCAACAACTAATTAATAAAATAGATAAATTCTGTAAAAAAATTTATGCTTTCATCAGAAGAAATGAAGTTTTAAAAGTTTATTAACAAAATTAAAAGTAATGTATGCTAGAAAACTCAAAATAATATTTATAATCAGAAAATTAAATTAAAAATGCAATGAGCAATTTTTGTACTCTAAAGAGTAAAAATAAAAACAAATAGAAATATAATTCTCAAGGTAAAAGCGAAAAGCAAGCTCTTTGTTGAAAAACAAGCAGCAAGACAAATTCAAAGCATGCTCTAACAGATTTATTGCTTTGGAAATTAATATAAATAAGCTATTTAATTACAAAAACCTCTTTTATGCTTGTGATCAAAATTTGAAGAAAATCCATTCAGTAATTTGGGTTTAAATTCATCAGCTCTACAGAACGTCTAAGCTTTTTTCTCTTTCTTGAAAAAGAAAAATATCCAACGGAGGTTCAAACCTCGGATTCGGTGTTGACGGCTATATCGACAGAGCCAGAGGGACGTATTCCATGTAGGCGTTTTTCCTCTTTGTTCTACACCAAATACGGATTAATTATTAGCAGTGGTGGCTTGTCCATTAGGGCTGCAGTCCCCCTGAAATTATTTTAAAACTTGTTTTTTAGTTTTTATTCTAATTGGCTTACTTTTCCACTTTAAGACTTCAATGATAATCTGAAATGGCAAAAAAGTAATAAAAAACTTAAATGGAAGACGAGAAATAAATAAAAAATATAGCGAGAGACAGATAAGAGCTGCAGACAATTTTGCCCCTCCTAGAATCGAAATTTCCTGCATTGAAAAACGCGGAGCTCTTAATCGGAAGAAAAAAGCAACCCTTTCTTTCTCCCATTGAAATTAGAACCCCGTGAGCTGCACTCCGGAGCAGCTCACGCTTTGGCGGCCTCCTCATTTGGCCCTTTTTCGCTTTCTCTCAGTAGTCCAGTCGTTAAGTAGTTTTTTTAATCAAATTCTGGAAGAGTTGTAATTATTTGCTCCTTTGTCTTTTTTGGGGGGCTGATTACGAATCTGAGGTTTGCCACCAAAACTTTTTGTTCGAATTTTAGATATAGCCAAAAAACATGAAGAAACATTTTCCCAGTTTTTTGCTTATAGCTCAAAAATTATCAATTTTCAGTATATCCTTATTATATACCAAAAAATCAGCATAAAACTTCCTACAACTTAGGTCAATACAACTTCTGCAGCACTGCTTGTTTCTGAGCTAACGAGCCGCCATTGATTATTAGGTTTGGATTTCTATAGCATATAAACTATTTTTTCGTTTCTCTTTTATTTATATAAATTGTTCATAGTATTTTTTAGCAAAATTTGAAGAAATTTTATTCAGAAGTTTGGATTTCCCTAGCGTACACCTATTTATGCGTTTCACTTTTATTATACAGGGTGTCCAACAAAGGACTCCCTCATTTTAAAATTAAATAACTCGGCAACGGAGATCGATAGAAGAACGAAACCAGTGATATGCTTAGTCTGAAAGCCGTAAAAATCTGATACAAAAGTTTCAAAATTAGTTATAAATGTTGCCGACAGGTGGCGCTGCAGGTTGTAATAGCTATTCAGAATCCGATAAGAAATCTATAAACTGTCCTTGGAAAGCACGAAAAATGCCTAATTTGAATCGATTGTGATGTGATTGCAACGATTACTTGCAAATGACAGTTTATAGCTTTCTTCTCGAAATCTGAGCTGTGATTACAACGTACAGCGCCACCTGTCGGCAACATTTATAACTAATTTTGAAACTTTTGTATCAGATTTTTACGGCTTTCAGACTAAGCATATCACTGGTTTCGTTCTTCTATCGATCTCCGTTGCCGAGTTATTTAATTTTAAAATGAGGGAGTCCTTTGTTGGACACCCTGTATATCATTTAGCCTTCAACGTGCGACAGCAGGAGGGCAACGTTTTAATTTATATAAAATGGACACAAAGTTTCTTATTAATAAAATAATATCTATTTACTTAATTGCGACGAAACCTTCACTAAAACCTTCCTAATGCTTCACAGATTTGTGAGCAAATTTTTTTTAAAAAAATCTACTCAGTAGTTTGGATATATATAGCGCACAAAAAATTGGCAATTACGCTTCATTTATATAGATTATTGTTATTTTATTTCCTGTATAAGATGTTTGCACCACGCAGCCGAAAACAGCTGATTCGATGGGAAAACTGTAGTCTTATGTTGCAAGTATTTCAAATTTAGTTCACAAATACTGAAGTGCTTGGAAGGTTTTTAGTGAAACGTTTGTGGCAATTACTTAATTTTTTATTAAAAGACACGAAAACAATTTTATCCTGAACAAAACCGACTGCATCAATAGTAATAAATATCCTTCAAATTATTATGTCTAGTCATCATTCATAAATACAATTTACCGTATTTTCGATTCGATGTAACAATTTGCCCTTACTTTGCAATTATAAGCATGTACGTTTAAGGTTATTTGTGTTTCTTATGCATTTTGGGAAATAGGTAATACCCGAAGATTATATATAGATTTAAACTGTCTATTCTAATGAAATTTTTCGTTTAATATAAAGTTTATAAATAAAGTTGAAAACAAAGTATAATAGGAGAAGTACTGAAAAATATTCATTAAAGCAATACCTTCTATTTCTACAAAAAAGTAATTCAAAATTCAATTTCACTGGATTCATTTTTCAACGTGATTCTTTTTCTTGAATTAATTCGCTGAAAACGTTAAATGTATTTAAAAGAAACCCTGCCACTGATTAAAACCGAAGCTACGAGTAAAAGTTATATTAAAAAGTCATTTAATTGCCTCTGATTGTATATTGCATCCTGATGCGCGAACGCTTATGCTTGGTAATGCTGCACATTTTTCATAATCTCCTCTTCTGATTTCGATTCAAATTAGAAACTGATGGAACATCACTTTGAAGCCATTGATATTTTGAAAACTTTTCCAGTTCAAACTGTGAAAACTGTCAAATTGAAAGACTCCTGTGAGGAAAATATTTTTTTTTTATATCATTGATGTCATAAATGATGAAAAACAAGTTTCAGTAATCAGAACTCCAACCCTGATGTGAATATTTAAGATCCAAACAACAATGGTTTGTTTTTCCGAGAAGGTAATGGAAAAATGTTTCAATATTCTGTCGACTCACTCCTGAACTTCAGATTTACATTCTTCACGATTTCAAATAAAAAATACACAATCAATGAAAAAATACTAGGAAATGGAACTCTTTTCCTGTTATTACTTACAAATGGATCGGGGGCACTAGGGAGAAATAAGAAATGACTCTAAAAAAGTCATTAAGTAGACACATTTCTTCAAATTACACGCTTTGCATAGTTCCCCTTTTTTTATATCTTTTTAGCACAAATATTTCCAATGTTTATAAATGAGGTACTTCCTTAATATGAGTGTTGCTCAAATCTGAGAATACTTTCATTCAAGGAAGAGTTATTTTCTCAACTGTTGCTAGCCGTCAGATTCTTGGAATTCCCTTGAAAATTTATTATTTTATTGAAAATATTTTACAGATTGTGAAATATTTCATGTTTACGCGCGTCTCATCAGGTATTCATTCTTATCTCCAATATAGAATATAAATAATTTTCTAATCCAATATAGAGGATCATTTGACTGAAAGAATAAAACTGATAAGCTTTAAATTGCTGAAAAAGCCAAATTTTAGACATTCTGTGAATCAAAAACTGACTCAGAAAATTACAGTTATTTTCTAAATTAAAAGGAAAACATATAAACCCTTTCCGTTCTAGTGATTACGTTTCATTATAGTATTGTGCGCTTAGTCAGTCATTTACTGTAACTCTTATTTCTGTATTTATTTCAGTCTCTTGTATTTTAAAAACACAGATTTGTAATCTGTTATTACTTTGGACAGATTCTTATTAATAATTTTAAATTACACTCAGCTAAATCCTCGTTTTCCCCATCCTGTTTATTTGGTTAACATGTTGCCTTGAAATATATTTCTTTTGAAATATTCGTGACATAGTACATAAACAAATCACCAACGAAACATGCAGAATAAAGTTTATTGCTCAAGAGAAAAAAATGGTTCCGATTTAATTTTTTAAAAAGTGATACAAATTCCAAAACGTAAACATAAAAATATTCCTAAAACATTTTTTAAAAAATTTTGAACATTTTGCTTTCAATGATAATGTTTTCAGGACAGTAACTTAAGTTTGCGCTTAAAAATAGTGATATTTTGCACATACAGTAGTGGCTAATGAGACTGCTCAACTTACATATTTTATAAACAGGATATTTTAAATTTAATTTGGACAAATAATACTTTTTGAAAAGAAGTTAATTTTGATAGGTTTGCAATACGAACTCATGATTGCATCATCTTTTTTTTACTATTGCGCATTCTTGGAGGAGATTTACATAAGAGTCTGCGTCAGTCTTTTATGTAAGTTTCCTCCAAGAATGACTTACTAGAAATTTCAAATCATAAACTGTAACTTATATACATCTTTCTATCTTTATATAGATTTATTAATTTATTCCTTTCTCTTCTCTGCATTTCATTTTGTATTTTTTTTTTTTTTCATTTTTATAAACATTTTTATTTATATTTAATTTTTTTTATTTCCACTATTTCTACTTTTCTATTATATTTATTTATTTTTTCTGATAAATTTATAGTTGTTTATCTTTTCTTGTTTTGTATTTCATTATTACTGTGCTTTATAGTTATTTGTAAATAGATCAGGTTCATTAACCGCTACTGTATGTGTAGAACAACAATATTCTTAAGCACAAACTGAAGTTACTGCCCTAAAAACAAATTTATGGGCGAGTTTTCAGGTTTGTTTACTTACAGTAAAAACCTAGACCTAATCTGTTTGTATGTTGGACTTCCGCTTTGAAGATTCATTGACTTAGCTTTACCTCGGAAATACGTAATACAGGCATGTAAGCAAACCAGAAAACTCGTCCATAGCTGTTCATATTTTCTTATTTTATAATTCATTATCACTTTCCTTTATAGTTGTTTGTAAGTAGAGCAGTTTCACTAGCCACGAATGTATGTGTAAAACAACAATATTGTTAAGTACAAACTGAAGTTACTGCCCTGAAAACATAATCTTTGAAGCAAAGTGTTCAAAGATTGTTTAAAAAAATGTTTTAGGAAGATTTTCTCTTCACATTTTAAGAATATGTGTTGCTTTAAAAAAAAAATTGGAACCTTTTTAATTTGCATTGAGCAGCAAACTTTATATTATATGTTTCATTGGATATTTCGCTACGTACTATATAACAAAGATTTCGAAAAAGATATATTTCACAGCAACTTGTTAAACAAGTAAACAAGATGGGAAAATCGAGGATTTATCGGTATACAACTCAAAATTATTAATTAGAAGTTGTCGAAAGTGATAACAGATTTCAACTCTCTGTGCTAAGTTGCGTTTAATATTAGTACTATTGTTATTATCAACTATCGTAAAGTAAACAGTTGCAATTAATAAAATTTAAAAAAGAAAATTAAAAATTAATTAAAACTCTTTGTATTATACATAATGGCGCATACGCAACAAATTATAATAAAATACAAATACAAACAATAGAAAAATAAAAAACATTAAAAAAGTAACAAGAAAAATATATATATAAGAAACAGAAGAAGTAAGCAATAATGATAACAATACACCTTTTTGCGCGCCCAACGCAGTAGCATCCAGTGATTGCATCAATAAAATTTTCCTACAATTAACCAACCAATCACTATAGAATTAAACAACAAAAAAATTCTCTGATAATTAAAATAGTTAAAACACATATAAGAAAAATTAGAAAATAAACGAAAATACAATATGAATGGAAAAAATGGAAGAGAACTAGAATGGCGAACTTTTTCAAAGAGCCACCCGCCATCGGAGTTCTAATATGGACAAATTTTCTGTCGAGGGTAAGACTACAAAGGCAAAATTATACCCCCTGCGGCCTGAATTTGTTCATTAACTGAAATATAAGAAATAATCCCTAAGGAAAAAAAGGAACAAACATAATAAAATCATTTATAACAAATCCAAAAGACACTAGAGAATGTAAAATAATTTACCCTCAGCCGAGATAGAAGCAAGAAATGACGCCAACTAAAATACACGAGAACAAAGGTAGAAAAAATACTGTAGACCAGTATACCTAGGCCTGTATATCTATGTAGAAAAAATCGAACCAATTACCAGAAGGAAAAAAGCTTTTCAAACTTTTTAAAATAAACTATTAACATTAAAAAATTATTTGTGTAACCGTTATCTTTTAAAATATTCATTAAATTATCTAAAGCCTTAACAATAGCTGAGCTGTTATTACAATGTTTTTTATTCGATTAATTTGAGAAAAAATGGAATTTTTTATAATTCTATAGTGAAGATTTGTCTGAAAATCACAAAGCGTTATAGCTTTAAAAATTAAATTGTTTTGTTATCATTATTGTTTACTTCTTCTGTTTCTTATATATATTTTTTTTCTTTTTAATTTTTAATTTTTTTTATTTTTCTATTGATAGTAATGTAAAACTGTATTCAAATCCTCGTATGCCATGCAAATAATGTTAAAAAATAAGCAACTATGCGAATAAGGAAGAATCAGTGGGCCAAAGCAAGTCGGCGTGAGAAGTTGCTTTTGAGGAGAATATTGCTTATTATCTTCCACACAAATCCATCCCAATCTAGTGCGGAATCATGTTGTGATATATATGTGGGGCATGTTATGGTGTCAAAGTGAAAGTCTCCCGTGTGTGTATACTGTATAAAAGAATACTTATTGTAGCGTTTTCTCTGGCAACTATTGTATTTAATTTCAAATAATTTTAAGTATCGCAATCTTTTAATAAAAATATGTTGGCAATGTAGAAAATTTGTATTTTCACGACCAACGATGTTTTTCCAAAATAAGTTAGACATGAAATGAAAATTGCAAATTACTTAGCAGAAATTAGTTGAAGTTATGAACTTTTTCACTTTTAGTCAAAACTTGCGGGGAAAAGGACTATAAAACTCAAAGTAAATGGGGATTAAAAATATTTATTTATTGCTAAGGAAAGAATTTCTTACGGTAACTGATAATTTCTTCGAATGAAATATTTTATCATCCATTTGTATTTATCCTTTGTTAAAATATCATCATATATTGATACCATGAAACTTGCCCCAAGCAGACACATGACTGAAATCAAAATTAACTTCGACACAATACGAAAGTTGCGCATTTCATTTGCATTATTTAAACTAAATTGTCTCCCGATAATATGCTTCATTCAGATAATTTCACATTGTGCATTCTCACTTATTCCCGCCCCCCATTCAAGCTATCGAAACTTCACAATAAGTTTCTTCAAATTTTTTAAAGGCTACCAAACTCCGTAATCGATTCTACTTTGCAATTTATTCCTGAGGCTGCTTTGTGGAATCTGAGAATTGTTGGAAAAATTTGCATGAGCTTTTTTAGTTACGTCAAAAATGTTAAATATTTATAGAGATCTCGACGAGAGATGGCGAGTGTTATCATTTTATCACTCGAATAGTTCGACAAGGTATTCTGATTTCTCATAGAATCTGCATGTCTTTCGAATTTCCTCGTATTTTTTTGCAACTGGAGAAGAGGAAAGTAAAAACGTCTGCGAAAAGTGAATCGGCATCGTACAAGTAAGCTGAATCACAAATTAGATTAATCAAATTAATAATTACATTAATTGAAATTAATAATTAAACCTTGACTGTAGAAAAATCTACCGAAAATCTGAAGGTATTTGGAACATATTTTTTTTTCAGATATTCTACATTTTTTTTTCCTGCAGAAAATCTGAAGGTATTTGGAACATAGTTTTCTTCAGATATTCTGCATTTTTTTCTGCAGAAAATCTGAAGAAAACATGTTCCAAATACCTTCAGATTTTCTGCAGATTTTTTTAGCTGGGTAGAATGCAGGAAAGAACTGTTGAATGAAGACCCCTATAAAATCTATGTAAGAATATCTCACTTGCGAGAAATAAGTGAACTACTCTGTTTGTAATAGATTTTATGTACTTATAATTTAGCAAATCCTCGCTTAACAAGCAACATCTCATTTTCTTTAGATTTCAAAGAGGAAGAAAATACTCAATTTGTCGCAACCAATAATGAATATATTTGAATTTCTTTTAACAATCGATATGAACATGAGACCTCATACTTCTACGAGATGTGAAAAAATTCGGAAATATATCAGGCAGTTAAATGCATTTTGAGGCGATATACAGTAGTTCTTAATAATTTCAAATATATTGTCTTGGTTTCAGTTTGTTACTGTGATCAGAAGCCGAAATGAGCGTTCCTAATTATCCTATAGTCTCTGAGTTAATTTGGAACACTTCGAGGTGAAATAATAATGCTCCCAAATGTGAGGTTGATTAATTAATAATATTTTTTGAAAGAACGCCTTGATTAATGGATCCTGCAGGATATTTTTATGCACTCACAAAAAAAATATATAAACCTCTTCTGCATCGCATACTATCTTTTTAAAGATAAAAAAAATTACAGATTCTGCAAAATTCGTCTCCTTTTACCCCAATTGATCCTAGATCTAAACATAGATATTCATCAAAATTTAGAGAGCGAATTCATTAACGGTTGCAAGACTTTTCCTTGTATAATTCCTATACTAGAAAGTTATAATTATAATATATGCACAAATCTTTAACAACTTGTTCAATATAATTTACTCTAATATTTTGCTGTGATAGATTAGTAGTATCTTGTAAAAATCATATACTTCTACATATTGTTCATCAATTACTTATTAATTGCTGTTAAATTTTTAAACGTTCTACTTTTAAAAGAATTCATTTCACAATCCTGTATTAAATGAAATCTCTCTTACCTCTTTGCATAAAAGGATAAATGGGATTTTATTCTGTTTTTCAGCTATCTAAATCAATATTGAATAGTTTATTCACTCTTGAAACTGACATTTTTATTGATTTTGCAATATTCCTTTGGAATGTTCGACGGTCTTTTCAAAACAGACTTTGCCTTCGGAATAACAGCTGGAGTTCGTTTCTTATTTCAATACAGGTTTTCAATACCTTTTTCAGTCGAAAAAAGAAATTTTCATTTCTCTTGCTTTACTTTGAGTAACTTTATTCTTGGATCTTTTATAACTATACTTATTGTGCTTTTCAAATTCTGATTCTGAATCAAAGAATGTAAATAGTTCTCTCTGGAAGTAAAGTGCAATTCACGTCCACATTTTTCAAATTAGAAAAATAGCAAACGAGTAATTTATGCTGAATACTTACACTACTTAAATAATTCCGCTTCGGAAATTTATTGAATTAATATTTCAATAAATTTCCGATTCAAAAATGATATTTCGCACTGGAATCAATCATATCATTTTCTTTACTTAATTATTAAATTTGCATTCATTCCCTTCTACGCTCTGAAATACTAAATTATTTTCGCTTGTGTTAGATTGCAAAAATTGCATCTACATCTTTTTTCGGTTTTGTCAGTATTTTTAATTAATTTAATTCTTCGCCACTAAAGTTTCTTTCATCTCTTGTGGCATCTTTGACAACTTTTGAAATTCAAACGATAATTTTTGGCCGTTTCATTAAATATCTAAATTTTTCTTAATTATTTACTTTGTATTCGACTTAAATATTAATTGTCTTAACTTTTATTGTTGTTTCCATTAAGGTTTCAACCTTATTAATTTTTAAATCAAAATTTTTCAACGGGACTATTTCCTCGCCATCTTGGTTCGCGGATGAATTTGGCGTTATTTGGCTTTGGTCTTTCACTGGAGGCATTTTTCCTTTGTCTAGATTAGATTGCTTTAAAATACGGAACGTAACGGTCGTACCCTGGGGGTCGAATCCGTTGGATTTTTTCCTTCGGTTTTCTGCCTTTCAGGTGTGTGGACCGGCTTAGAGAATTTATCTGAATCTTTTGTAAGATGTAGAAGCAGCAGAAAAATATTATTCTGAAGAAAACGTCTTAATACAAAAGCGTATTGCTAAATATCGATCTGGCGTTGGGCCTCTTCAGTTTGAATATAACAGACGTCGCACTGCAAGAGCGTGTTGCTAAACGGTAGATTGGTTTTGAATTTCTGCAGTATTGATTATGACCGAAAAATTCTGATTTAGAATGACTCACAAGTTCACGTTGAGAATAAATAACTGTATTCAAAAATGGAACGAGTGGCCGACAGTGCTGTAAAAAAAAATAACGAATTTTTTATCATTTTGTGCCTCTACAATAGTACGCTGTGCCATTTTGAATGGAAGCCAATAAATGTGCTTGTGTGAGACAACGCATTCTGATATAATATATCAGTTATTGAAAATCTAATCTGTGTGGTGGTCTGATTTTTCTTTTTTACCAATCGTCAAATGTGAGAAGCAGTTCAGTGTGTGGGCGAAATAGTGCTCATGTAGCAAAATTTCAATTGAATGGCAAAAGTCTCTTGCAATTTCATCAATTTGTTACACCAAGTTTTCGGAATAAAATGGGCTATGTTAACAATCGTTCCGGGATGATGTTTTTGTGCCCATTTTTTGCAAAGATATAATGTATATAGTTGCGATAAAGTATAATCCATTTCTCTTAATTTTCTAATCATTGTATTCATGTGTATATTTTATTTCTTCTCTATATATGTATGGTGTAGTGCATCAATTTTGTTATGTCGATATTCTTGAACATGATAAATTTAAATTTGGCAGTAATAATCTTTAATTAATTGTCAATAAATAAATATTTAAAAGTTAAGAATGTTGGCTTTCTTTGATTATTCTAATTTTTAAAAAAAACAACGCAATGTATCTTAGGTATTCAGTTTATTAATTTTTTTAGCGGCCAAGTTTTTTTTCAGGTCTGCAAAGGTAGGTAAATTGTATGTGCGTAGCTAGTATTGCATATTATTGTGTGTAATATTTCAGTGCCCAGAATTAATTAATTAATTGTTCAATATATATATTAATTTAAATTTTATCTTTGGGCATCTACCTTGCTTTAACGTTTTAATATAATCCTAGCTACCCCATCCAATATCTTGCAAATCTAACGATCTCAAAAACATAAGCTGAAAATTTATTTTAATGTCTTCTTCACTTTGTAAGCAACAAAATTTTAAAATGTCCTTCTCTTATCGGAAGAAAATCCAATCTAATCTTTAAAAATAAATCTTCAGTTATCTAATGATGTACCTTCACCATCATGGAGCTGTCCTCAACCGTAAACAGAAAGAGGATTCAAGTTATACAGTCTCCTCAGAATAAATGCCAACTCTTCGTAGCACATCAAAAAGTCTGTTACCCACTCCCATCTTAATATTTAAACAAAGGATAATCCCAGACAGAGAATTTCAAGAAATATTTTAATGGAATAATCATCCGGAATAACCTGATTGTAAGGCGTGTCAATTCCGGAAACCTTTCCATCCGTCAAAGGAACGGCGACCCTGTTGCGTTCTTCAAAGGATGAATGATTGAAACGCCAGATTGAGGGAGAATGAGTTGAATCGCAGACTGCTCGGTTTCGGTTGTGAGGAGAGTGGACAGGGAGGCCGACTCTCATGTTAGTCCTCAATTCGAGAATTACTTTTCAAATTTCTTATCCTCAATTCGATACAAAACGGCTCTAAGCAAGCATACGTCTCAAACATATCTTTCTACTACTACTACTACCAGAGTGGTCGTATGGAATTATGACGTGTTATCGTCAGGGAGAGAGGTCAATTTGTCGACCTGAAGGATCGAAATGATCTTAGTTTTTCTTAGCATTTTCGATAGTTAGCTGAGTGTGTTGAATTGAGTATTGTTAGCATTGTAAATAATTTTCATTATTTTATCTTTAATGTATATCAAACTGTGCTTTGTCCCGTAGTCCAGATATCAATAAAATCATGGGACTAAAATTTCTGACATTTTTATTGTCTCTACAGCTCACATATAAAATTCCCACACTATAGTTTACACTGATATCCCAAAACACTTCCTTCACCGAAATCAGGGCGGTACGTAGTTATCCGTACGCAAAAAACAAACCAGTCATTTCTATTGAAACCAATATAATAAGTTTTCTCTTTCAAACGCAAAAGACAAAACTTTCAGGCAACCACTTGTACCTTTATAACATCCATGGTGTTACTGTTCTTTTATCCAAGTAGAAACGAAATTTCTCTTCCATGTACTGTCTAAATCAACGAACAGTCAATAACTTAGTGTCTATCCTTCTTTCCCCTCCATTGTTTCATTACGATCTTATTCCAGCGTAATGCAGGTTATCTCATGTAGAGTAAAAGTGATATAATTGGGACCATATTCAACATTGAATCAAAACGTGTTTAAAAGAAAATATACACATCTTCTATATATGTTAAGTGCATTTATTGCTGTGGTATTTGCAAACATTCTATAATTTATGAGCTGAATAACATTCTATAAATGCGTTTTACAAGGAATATATTAATTTCATAGCATCTGAGCTTTGACTACGAGATCGCAGTGGTTGAGACGTGAGCTAATCTGATGATAGCTTCAAAGACATGATTAAATTAATAGTCCTCAAAGGAATTCATGGCTTTGATATCACCGTTGCGAGAGCGCTTACATTACATTTGCATTATAGAAAACAAATTTCTTCCGAATAAATTCCTCATTTACTTCCCTTTGCATTGTATATTTTCATATTTTACATTTAAGTTGTACAGAAAACACAAATAGTTTACATTGAATTTTTCACAAGACTTCTAAACTTCGTAATAGATTATATTCCACATTTATTCCTTTCGTATCCGTAATTTTATTCACCTTGGATATCTGTTAAATATTTATAGAATTCTTAAACAAAGAAGAGAAAGTTTATCATATTATCACACAAATAATTTGAGAAACAATCCATTATCTGATGGATTGTGGATTCGATATCCCCATGTAATTTTTTTTAAGAAAGAAGAGAAAAGATAGAAAGTTTGCTAATAGAAATTAGAATTTAAGAAAAAATTTTTAGATGAAGACGTGGATAAATCTATGGAGGAATTCCGTATTTTATGCTTGTATCAAGTTGGTGCCTACACAATTTGGGGAGATTCTAAAAACTACTTTCAGTTTAGAAAAATAAGTTTCTGTTTTCTGATCGATGTCTGAGCTATTTTTTAATTGGCTTCATTATCACAGTCATAGTGGCCTGGCGACACAATACTGAATTCGAGAACAAAGGGTTGCAGGTTTGAGACACGGTCATATCAGATTTGCAATATGTGCAGAAATTTGCTTCACATGAAATACGGCAAGTTAACCATTTCAGTAGTGTGGCATTTGGAGAGGGGTTGCCAGCACGGGTTTTGTCATCATCAACTGAAAACGCTTCGAGCTTACATCACATGCAATAACTGTTATAATTGCAGCTCCAATCACTGGATGATAATACGTTCCATTGCCATATCTTATCTCTTCATTATATGCGTCTACTTTGAATTGATAAAGTTTTCTGTTACTTCTTATCAAATGTGGTAAAGTTTTCTATTATTTCTTATCAAATGCCCCATTACACAAGAAGAAAGATAGGTTGCGGATTTACTAATGAGTAACCGAGTGTACATTACTAAAATCTGAACCTTTAAGAAAAATTTTTATGAGTCACAACTTTTCATGAAGTCTTTCATAAATCGTGCGTGTCATTCGAACTCAGGTGTTATCTTACATAATAATAAAAGGTAACACTAAAATTTAGGGTGCGCATCCGTTTCTTTCCACTTTGAATCGCCAACTCTTTGTCGCCAAGAAGATGACGGTTTGGCGATTGTGAAAACATTTGATCTGGGTTCGCAGCGATCTTTATATTCGTGTCTTACGCGCGCAGCGATCTTCATATTGGTCTCTTGCGCATCGCCGTTTCTTGAGCCTCGTTTTAATTGGTCTCCTCTTTGCTGTCTTCGATTTAATTGATCGATTTAATTGAATTTGAATAATAATTCGGTTGGAATTCTTCGTTTTGAATTTTGACAATTCTTATCATTTCCGAACGGATTTGTTTAGACTTCCGTACCCTTCGCTTATGTTGACTTTTTGATGCAGGAACGTTTTGAGGTCAGAGCCCATTTTGGAGGTTTAAAAACGTAGATTTCTAACATTCGATGAACAATCGAAGCTATTAGGTTCCTGATTTGCTGAAAGTGAAGCCGCTGGGGTTTTTTTAAGTTTAAACAATTTGCTCGGTACTCACTTCAGATGCCACAAGCATCGCGTGCAGAATTTCTCCTTTTCAGATGCTGCAAGCATCGCTTGCGAAAAAGACCAGTGAAAAGCTCACTGCGCACTCAAAGCAAATGTTCTCACATCGCCAAACCGTCTTCCTCTTGGCGACAAAGAGTTGGCGATCCAGAGTGGGGGGAGGTGGCTGTTCGTGCACCCTAAACTTTAGTTTTACCTAATAATAAATCTCCATTTATAAGAACAAATGATATCGAATTCATAGCTGACCGTAAAAGTATAAGTAAAAAGTAAAAGTAAAGGTAAGGAAATTTTCTCATGCTTTATCGATAGCTTAAAATTTTAATTTCAAAATATTTTACACATTTTTATTACATTTTTGACAACTGAAGACACAATCGTTCTCTTTCGATTTACCGTTTGTTAAGTGACAATAAAGTTATATTGTAATTTTTCTGTTCTTCAAATTTAAGGAAAGTGAGAAAAGAAAACCAAAAATTAAAAGAAAATACATTATTTTCCCAGCGAAAGAAAAAAAATATTAACCTTTCATATATTTGACTTCGAATATCAAACAGCAAAGCATAAATCAATCAATAATCCTTAAGTAACTTTAATTAGACTATCTTGAGTTTTTAAATATATCTATTTTATTCATACAAAGAGAATTTCTGAAATTAAAAAATTAAAGGCAAATATAGGGATTGAATTCATTGGTAATTAGAAAATTCGTCTATATAATTGAATCGTTATTCAGATTTTAATTAAATATAATAAAAACGAAATTTTCATACGTGATGTGCGATTGCTTATAGTAATTATACAGACAAATGAAAATGGGATTACAGTTCTCTGTATCTTTTTCTAAAGCACTTTGTTTATTCTAAATGAGAAAATGAATTGCCTATAAATTGCTAGTGTTTACCCATGTATTTTATTGTTAAAGAGAACTATAAGAATTCATAATATAGTTTATAGTTTATATGAAAGCGCTCTTTCTAGAATATTATTACAAAGTATAAAATTTCGGAAAAATTATTTTACAAACATGCAATCAAATGCATTCGACTAGTGGAACAGTAAGATTTCTGGTAATGGAGTCGCTTAAAGAATGTTTATCATGGAGAAGTTGCTACGTTATCGAATTGAAAAATTCCATTTCGTTGCATGTTTGAGATTTCACACCAGACCAGCTAAAATTTACTGTAGAAGACACTGTTTATATACTTGAAATTTCACAGGTGCAAGGATGGGGGCAAAGTAAGCAACTTTTATTACGTCCTACTGAAATCCGTTAAAAACCGCTTCACTTATTTTATTTATTGATAAGATAATTGTTTGTGTCAATTCAAATGTGTATCCTTTCTTTTCTTGCAGCACAGTCCTAATGTTATTGTTTCCACTATCTTCATTTCAAATGGTTTAATGACATCTTGATCGATAACTAGCCTATATATGATAAAATTATCATTTTCATTTAGTGCTGGCAATTCCCTTTGAAGAATTTTCTTACTGTGTTCCACAAGACCCCAAACGGATATTTTTGAACAGTTTTAGATTTTTAGTGTGGTGAAAGTGGTAATAAATGATGAAATTATAAAAATATAGACTTATTTATATTCAACATACCAACAATAAATTATACATTACAACGAGACGATAATCAATAGTATAGTTCCTGAATACGAATGTTCTTATAAGAATGTTCTTTCTGCATTCGCCAGAAATGGAATTCTGGGATGACAAACGAAATGTCAGAACACATTCTTACTATCCAATGAAACACAGTCAGACTAATAAAAGACTATACAAAGTATATTATTAGTCTGACTGATAGCTTAGTCATTCTGATAACTTACACCACAGATTCCTTTAGCACATGAGTTGTATACTTTAGATGCGAATTTTGGTGTTAATCTACTAAACCGTTTCAGCTGCAGGATACCCTAAATACGGGGAAATTAATTATAACCACCTTGTATATAAAGCATGTCATCTTTTCGCATAGAGTGAAAATGAAATAATTTGAAATTTATTTGATATATTTACCAAGTTAGTGCTTTTTGAAAAAAATGTTTTGCCATAAGATGAGCAGCTGTGCAAAGGAAAATAAATACAATAGCGAAGTTGTAAACAAGGGGTGGTAAAACACGCCAAACCAGACAACTTTCACAATTCACTGTGGAGTTGGAAAGTGGAGTAAAAAAAATACAAACACATTGTAACGTCAGACTCAGAAATAGCCAATTTTTATATCAAAAATAAACTTATTAACTATTAACAAAAATAAGTTGTTTTATCGTAAAAGCAATTTGAAGAACTAACTTTCAAGCTTTTTTAAATAAACAATCACAAACATTTACATTACGTGTAGTCAGTGCCTCGAGAAAAATACAACAAAACACTAGTACAGCCGTCTTAGCACATAATTTGATTATAAGACAATTCGTTACAACATATAATACGTTTATATATTATATGCCCATATATGCTAATAATTAATGAAGCTTACTATAAAAGGAATAAAAATATATTGTTTTATAAAGCAAGAAAACGAGTGCAGACTTGAATCACACCTGACTAGCGTTTCGCGGCCCACTAATACGCTCTCCGAGGCCCACAAGTGGGCCACGGCCCATAGGTTGGGAACCACTGTTTTATCATACCGCCTACACGGACAGAAGTACCTTTCTTCAGAAAGTTTTGCCTGATTTACCTCGAAGTGGAATTTCTCTGGGGACACCTATAAAGTGTCATTTACGAGACGGCCATAGAATCACCAGATGTTCTTATCGCCAGAATTAGCATCATATCTCCAGACTTTTGTGAAATCCCAGAAATATTGAAGCGTGTAAGCGATTCACTCCATTACCGATGTATTACAGCCAGTGGTCGCTCATTTGAGCATTTGTTGTCAAGTTTTTGATAACAAAGACTCGTTGTCCTTCTTCTGAAACGACAAGTGGCGCTCCCCGATCAACGGTATGTGAAATATAAGCCTTGTGTAAACTTGTCCCTGTACCAAACTTGCCCCGGTCTCCCATACCATTTGTATGAATCACATAAACATCAGTCGCCGATTTCACCATTTATTATGGAGACTTGTGACTCACCTTGTACATGTTTCCTTCGAGGATTTTTTCTTATCTTGTTAGTTTCTCTACCAGGTTTGGTGTTACTTCAGTAGTCGTATCGAGTTGCAGATGAATGAATATAGTTAGTTTAATTACAATCAACATGTAGGTATGAATGAACTTCGTTCCATGAAACATTTCATTTTTAGGAATGCATAGAAAACTCGATATGTATTTCTAAAACTTTCGGTGCAAGGATAAATAGTTTATAGAGAAACAAAAAAAATTTAATGTGTTCAGTACCACTATTTTAAATATAATAAAATGTATAAAAATACTTTTTTACATACATTAAGCAGCTAGCCAATTATAAAAACAAGCCAATCATGAAAGAATCGGTTTTCGCTTCGGCCGGAAACTCATTCAAAATTTGCATGAAGCGTTATAAGCTATGAAAAAGGGAAAACAATGAAACTAGAGTTTTATTATCAATGGCATTTCTGCTAAAAACACTGGTGTGCAAAAGGAGCTTTCGTTTGAAATAGCCTCAGGAAAAGAAGGGAAGCATTTTTTTCGAACACCGACAGAGATTATATACTTTCTCTGTTTCAAAAAATTAAGTAGTTATTTTTAACAAATATGAATTTGTTCTTTCATATTTTATAAAGCTATTTTCGTTGTAAAATTATCTGCATCAATCCAACGGTCAGTAGTTATTATATTCAGAACATGTTAAATTCAGTTATAGAAAAATCTGTGCAGAGCGTGGTCTGTTTTGTTTTAACGAAGCGGTGGTTACATCTAAAATGAGCAATTCTATGTAAATAATGTATGATGTTTTATTGCGTTTTCGCCTGAGATTTGTTTTTAATTCATACATTTAAATTTGTCTTAAGACAATATTAGATTGTGGCAATCGTCGTGAGCTAAACTCTCACCAAGACACTTTCTGTGTTCTTGATTACCAGATCAAATGTGATTCCCATGATTTGACAACTGTTCCATTTTACACGGTCCGTCTCAAATTACCCTTTTGTTAATTCACAACGAGGCATTTAATGTAACCAATTCAAACCCTATCCGTAGACTATGGTTTTAAGTGAAGATTTTGTAAAACAAAATTCAATATATAAGTATCTTACACTAAAGCATTTGTCCTGAATAGAGGGCAGCACATTGAATATTTCTAAGCCCTTACTCCAATAAATGCTAATCATACACAATGCATTGCTCCACCACCCGCAGAACCATCTGGCGGTTTAAATTGCAAGCTATGCAAAAACAATTCTAGTTTCGTAAAAAAAATGTTTTTATTTCCAACTTGGGAAGCAGTGGCGTAGTTCTTGGATTCGGGACCGCAGGGTTCCACTTTGGAAACCGGATTGCATTGAAGACCGCTGGGTATATGAGCCCGGAGCATGTTCAATTTGCCTTCGTGTAGGAGACGTTTTCCCTCTGGTGTGTTGCGGGAGCTTGGAGAGGAAGTGCCAAATCAGGTGCCGTGCTCGTCATATGACCCCGGTCTAAAATTATGAGGTCTGTCCCAAGGTAGCCTCATTCCAAACATTCTATACTTTCTGAGTTCAATAATATTTGATAAATACGTTTAACAAGTATTAGATTAATTTCAAAGTAAAAGAGCTTTGAAAACGTGATCCCAGTGTACAAGAAGCGATCTATTCTGATAATAGCTTCAAAGGCATGATTAAATTAATAGCCCTCAAGGGAATTCATGGCTTTGATATCCTTGTTGCGAGAATGCTTAAGGTTCTCTACTCTTTCGAACAGGAAGTGTTTACATGTTATACGCTTAGGGATGTCCGTCAGGTGTTTTAAACTCCATGAAGTTTGTACAATTTAGATAATGATTGACTTTACACTAGAACACACCCCTGACTCCAGAGATAAAAATCTCCAGTTTGCAGTTTGGATGAATGTGCGTAGAAACTTTATTGAACGAAAAAAGGAGTTACATACAGTGTTTTAACATCCACGAAAAACATGTGAAAATTATAAAAACGATGAAAAATGTGTTTACATATGAAAAGAAAGACTCGCGAAGAAAAAACAGATTTTAAGACAGGTCCCAAAAGTTCGCTGCATTTATATACTTGTAGGAGGACTGATTAGGATCCTAGGAATTGAACCTCTAGAGGGTCTTAGTCTATAAGTCTGAGGTCTTGGTGAAGGAGAGAAATCTGGGTCGGAGTCGGATGAACTGGTTGCGTCCGGTGGCTGTTTTATGAGGTTCTCATTTTCAGTGAGGAAAGATACTAGTTATATTTATTCTTGATAGTTTATTTGAAAGTAAGCTTTTCCACCAAAGTTAAGTATTTTCTGCATTTGGTTTTGTAAGATGATAAGATAACGTCATGTGACAAGAAGTTGCGTAGTTTAGAGGGTCTCCCTTTTCGTCAGATGACATCTGAATGATGAAGCCAGAATCTATAGAGATAGCTGGGAAAAGCACCATTGCCCTTAGCGAAAAATATGGATTCTCTTGGCCATGAGTCTTGGGTTAGAGATACTTTAAAGAGTATATTAAAAATTTCTCTCCCGATGATGATTGACTAAAAAAAAGTGCAGAATAATTTCAGTTTGACATTAATTTTTAAGTATTGAAACACTTGCAAGCACTATACAATTAGAAAATGACTGACAACGGATTGAAGCAATACATAACCATAAACGGACGAATTACTTCGACCAGCCTAGACATGCGGATTGAAGCAATACATAAATAATTAGAGAGAATTTCAATAAAAATTCTATTCTTCTTCTGGTAACACCATAAAAATAAAATAAATGTGAATGATGTATTTATAATCGGAAATACATCAAGAAAAATACAACTAGCCAAAAAAGGCAACAAAATGCAAAATAAAAATGCGGGGAACAATTAAAAGCTAAAGGATTTTTTTATATTCGGAAATAATACATTTTTTGCTACATAATTTTTTATAATTTTAAAATAAAATAAATGTATAATATAATCAATTCAATTCCTCTAAATTTCAGTTAGAATATATAATTGTTATTGTGCTTCTTCCGACATTATCATATTCTGCAACATGAGGATATTTGTCATAACTCGTGATCAAGGATGTTTTTATTAAAGTAGCATCCATCAAATGCTTTGTAAATGCCAACCAAATAAATATATAAAAAAAGTATCCGATATTGTCTTTTCTTCTTATGAATTCCTACTAACATTTTTTTTATGTTTTCGAGAGTACGCAACGAAACACTTCTTAAAATTCAAATAAATACAGTAACTTTGATTAACTGTCAGCGTCCGGAACAGGCCTGAGGTGGTTAACCGAATAGACAGATAACAGAAATCTCATAATGCATATGTAGATTAACGTGATTTCAACGCTGGCTTAGGGCGAAAATGAAAATAAGATCCTTTAAGAATGAATAATACATCCATATTGTTCTTAATTCTACAAAACGATTATTATAAACTTCAATATAAAGGTAGTAATATGCAGAAATGTATTGTAATACTATAAACATCCGCAATTTTAAAACAATCTCTCTTCCCCTTCCTTGTCTTTGTATGTCGCAAGCCTTCATGTAATATTATAAACTTCCGATATTTTAAAACTATCTCTCTTCGCCTTCCCTTGTCTTTGTATGTCGCAATACTTCATGTAATATTATAAACCTCAGCTATTTTAAAATTATCTCTCTTCTCCTGCCCTTGTCTTTGTATGTCGCAAGCTTTCAATAAAAAAAAGCTTTTCTGTAAAGTCCTTAATATTTTCAATTATGGCCTGATCCATAGGCTGGATATGTGGAGTTGTATTCGCTGGGAGAAAGAGGCACCTTATTTTGCCACCATCACTTTTGAGTTCACAAGACAGACGTGTCAGGGCTGTGTCTATTAATAGCACTGCTTCGGCAACTGCTTTTCAGCCATATGTGCTCTAACTTGACGTACGAAAACTTTACGGAACCATTCTGAAAAAAAATGTTTAAAATTTCGGTTTGTTGATATTTTTAGATGATGATGGATAACCGAAACTGACAGTTAAACGAGTGTCGACTAATCGAATGGCAAGCAACTGTATGATAAATGTGTTGGTATAGTAAAATTGCTATGCACTGCTCGATGGATCCACGTACAGTGTGACCTAGCAAAAAATTCTGAGTTAGTGTTTTATCTCGAAAATGGTACAAATGGAAAAAAGCCAATTGGAAAGTTGCACAGCACCAGTGATTTAGTAAAAGAAAAACTTACGTAAATTATTATCTAGATTTGAGCATATAAGACGTGCATTTGTTTGGTAGGTATTTCCAAACCTTTGAAGTCTGCGAAAAGTGGCAAAAAGGAGAGATTGCTTTTTATAAAGATTCTATATCGTTGATGAAAGTGCTTCCATCAGACAAATACATAAAATTCTGGAGAAGCGACTCCTGGATATCTACAAAGTTCGATACTACATCTCACAGAAGCTGCAAACATTTTTCTATCTCTAACGTGGCCTCGTAAAATATAGGCTTTTATTGAAAATTCCCCACCAAATATTTATCAACCAGTGTAGTCAACTCGAGAAAGTTGACTCCAAGGGAAGCTAAGAAAAGCGCCTTTCATGCGTTATATTCATAAAGTTTATTTTTGTACTACATCGATATATGAAACTTTACAGCTGCCATTTTTCCCATAACTGGTGTTGTTTTCGAGATAGAAAAGCCAACTCTGAATTTTGCCACCGGGTGGTGGTGCAATAGACTCATCACGCTGCACATAGCGACTTTACTATTTATAGACACCTCTTTTAAGAGTATTGCTCTCATCGTTGTGAAGGGAGAGAGTTACCTCAGGGCTTTTAATGGGCATTCTGTTATACAAAGAGACAGATAGATTATAGAGATAAAAAATTTTAAATAACCGGAAACTTTAGAGTCGAAATTTACTGTAACGCAGAAGAATGATACTTTCACGATAGCCAATATTTTTCATAATTATAAATCATACAAGTTGGGATACAAGTTGCTGTTTGTGAAAGATTATTTTCAGCTGCATATCATTCCACTTTTAGACAAAAAAATATGGAAACAGATGAACTAAACTGATCGTAAAGGGAGGAAAAAAATTGTATCTTTTTTACGGCAAGAATTTGTTATGCAAAAAATTTCTTTGAAAAAGGAACATTTTATATTCTTCGAAAACTTAACTTTTATTGAAAATACCACCATCTACTGAAATCGAAATACTTGTATCACAGACACGCTATTGAAATCACAGTCAACCATAAAACTACAGTTTAAAACTTTATTTGAATATTAAAGCAGAAATTTACCTCATTTAGTTCATTTCGAATTGTATATTTTCGTAATTTCCTCATAAATTGGTGAAAAAATACGAATAATTTACTCTAAATTTTTTCCAAGACTTCGATCCTTCGAAATAAATTCTATTCTATAACTTATTCCTGGGGCAATTTCGTCTGAAAAAAGATTTGCTCTAAAATTATGAATGCACATTTTTATTTTACCCATATATCTGTTCAATATTAACAGAATTCTCAAACAAAGGCAAAAAAATAATCATTTTATTATAAAAATAATTTTTGAAAAATTCTAATTTCTGATAGAATGTAGATGTTCTAAATTCCCAAGGTTCATTTCTTTAAATAAAGAAGAAAAAAAATTGAAAGTTTGCTAAAGGGTTTAGAATGTAGGTAAAAATTGCTAAATGAAAACGTGGATAAATTCCAGGAAACAGAAAGTTTCCTAAACCATTTGTTAATGTCGTTGCAAGCTTGTAATATGGAGAAAAAAAGCATTCCTTTCGCGTAAAGACGGGCACAATACACTCGCCCATTACTAGGCGATAAAAAAATACCAGATGTGCTGTTGAAGTCCGACATAAATTATAGTAAGTTAATATATAGTGTAGAATTTCAATAACAGTTTGTTCGACTCAGTATTTTATTAAGTAATTGCAGTAAAGACGTTCTTTGTGTCTGCAAAATGGTAATAGGCCCTTTCTTCATGACTGTACAGTTTTGAAAACCTTCACCAAGAAATGCAGATTATGTGCTTCTATTCTTAACTCTAATATATATAAAGTGTCTTTTCGTTCAAAATCGATGAAACTCGATAACTTGAAATTTCCCTTTTTCCCCACGTATCTTATACCGTTTTCAAATTAAGACTGCTTACTTCGAAATTTGTCGAACGTAAATGATTTCATTGCGTAGAGCTGATAACTTTACTAAAAATTAACACCACATTTATGACTATAGCTTTTGCCATTCAAAAGTTAGGGGGATGAGGTTCATTCGGATAAAGACCTTGTCTCTCACATATCTGTAGCTGTAATTTTTTGTAGCGGTATTTTGGTGCGATTCATTTAGAAATAGAAAAATTGTTACACAGCGTTAAAAGCCTAATCTTTATAAACACCAAACAGCTTCCAGCAATATAGTGATAATGTAAGAATTGAAGAACATCGTATGTGTGAAAATTATTTAAGCTACCATCATATCGATACAACTATACACTTCATACAATACTATTTATTACAAAGTACCATTTCCGTGCGAATATTGAGAATGCGGCAGAATAATCAAGAAAAAATTTTAAATTAAAATATAATTTTTGCCACCTTTATCGGAAGAAAATTTTACACTTTTTTATTATTATTTTTATTATTCATTGAAAAAAATTCAAATAACTCAAACTTTATCACAGAATATGTCAGAATAGAATCATTTCCATATAACTCTAATGTATGTCTTGTTTACAAAGTTTCGAACGTTTAAAAATTTTCAACAAAAAGTTAACATAATTTTTAAAAATGAAATATCAGTGTTTAATGTTTAGCTGGACCTCTTTTGGCCTCAATCATTGTTCTGAGTCCTTGATTCATACCATCAACCAGTTTCTGAATTGCAGCCTGGTTGATACTGTGCCATTCATTTTTGATCGCCTCAAAAAGTTGATTTTTATTTTTCTCTCTCCAGAAGGCAATTTCTGATCCGAAGCTGGCTTTAAGCTTCAGCACTTTGACTTTAAGTTAGCGCAGCAAAAATTTTCTGTGAATTTTTTCCATGGCAAAGTACAATTCGACTGGACGATATCATATAGTAAAGAAATTACAGTGTTCTTCATTATCTAGATAGAATTAATTTTAAAGACTAAAATATAGAAAAATAAAATAATTTAGTTTGAAATGTGTAGCCTATATATTTTTTCTCACTTATGATACTTTTTAATTATTACTTTACTAGAAAATCACCCGTCATGGTATGACGGGTGCAAATTGCCACTTCATTCGAGAGATTTCCCGTCAAATTTGACGCATTTAAATAGATATGTATGAGAGAAAAATGCTTAACATTGTTTGAAAACAAATAAAATAAACATATGTATTACGACAGGAAATATTTTTTTTATTTACATATTTCTTTATTCAAAAAATCTCTTGCCAAACAACATTCAGTGTGATGCATTTTTCGTTGTTTAACAATTTTCCTTGTACTTCAGATGTCTTTGTGTAAATTTTAACGTTGCCAAAAGATATTATCAAATTATATCATCACGATTGCAATAAATAATCATATGCATCTCGGCATCCAAACTATATCACGCGCATGATATACCACTGACGTGATTTACAACTTTCTATTAAAAAATGGAAATTATTTTGAAATATACAGGGTTCCCGCTAAAGTCCGTTGTCACCCCAATAATTTCTGAATGGCAAGAGCTATAGTCATAAAAATGGGGTCTAGGTATAGTAAAGTTGCCATGCGCTACTCAAGGAAACCGTTTAAAGCGTCGCCTGGCGGCCAAATTCCGAGTAAGCTTTCTTATCTCAAAAACGGTTCGAAATACGGGAACAAAGTCAATTACAAAGTTGTTCAGCATCATCGATTTAGTAAGAGAAGACACCTTCCGTAATGTTAAAAATAGGAGGCGTTAAATGCATATTTGTTTGGTTCGCAACTCCCAAAATTGCAACGCGACATAACGCGGAAGTAAAGAGAAAAGAAAGGACGTAATATCCGATTTTCTAGAGGATTTGCCGTTGAGTGACCTCCGGATGTATGGTTCAAACACGACGGCGCACTTCCGCACAAGGAATCAAGTGTCCAAAAGTACATTCGGGACACATTTCAGCAACAAGTCATCGGGTATGGTGGTTGCGTAGAATGGCCTCCACGTTCAGCTGAACTGAACCCATTGGACTTTTTTCCTGTGGGGATACATCAAACAGCGAGTGTATGCAACCCCTCCACCAACATTGCAAGAACTTCGAAACCGTATTACGGTTGCTTGTGCCAGCGTGTCACCTGCCATGTTGCGGAAGTGCAGTCCCGTGTCCAGATGTGTACTGTTACTGAAACAGTGGCGGATTTTGACGATATGAGGCCCCAGGCGCAAAATGATTTTGAGGCCCCCCCTCCCAAGAAAATTTTATTGATGATAAAAATGTAATGTGAAATAACTTATTTATGCTTTCAATTTTTGGTCTTCGTTAACCAATTTGAATAATATATATAATTTAATATTTTTAATTTATATAATTTAGTATTTTTAATAATTTATATAATTAATATTTTATAATTTATTTATAATATTTTTCTATTATTTTTTGCTTCTTTTATATATAAGTGATTTTAAATAGATAAATAAATCTTTTTTATTCAAAACAGAGATTTTTTGGTTTGAAATTTAAAATAATTAAGTGACAGTGATATCTTTCGGTCTTTGATTCTATCTAGTAGGTAGGACATCCCAGTATCCAAGTATTCAAATTTGATATTTAACAGGAACCAAGTTTCAAAATTGTTTTTAATAAATATAGTTTTTGTTTTTCTTCACTTAAATTTAAATTCACTCAAATTATTCATTTATAAAATGGTAAATGAGCTCATAAATCATCAATTTATCTTTAAGAAATATAATGAATTTTACCATAAACTGAGAACCATTTTATAGCCATTTAATTTTGGAGCTGGAATAAACAGTGTCTACTCTTTTGTCCCAAAGGATAGAATGGTATATTCTAATAACAATGCAGGCAAAAAAGAGGGAAACTATAGAATTACTCTCCCGAAAAATTTTAAAAACAGTATTTTAAGGTAAGTTAAGATAATTATTCAAAAAAATATTATATAGTTTTTTAAGCTTCTACAAAGTAAATCATTAATTTTTTTTATTATTGTTCCTTTCTTTTAAACTGTTCTGTTCTTTAAAAAAATGAGAATGGGAATTCTAAAGCAACGCAATATGTTTTAAATATAATATAACTAATCAAAAGTATACCATGAAAAATTTGTTTACTAATTCAGTTTATTCACACTTTTTCTTATATAAAAAATATAATTAAATAAACATTCTTCAATGGTTATAAAACAAATTACAGTGCTAAAGAGTAACAACAAATGAAATTAAACTTTAGAAGGAGATGCAAAAATAAATATTATGTCAGATATATTAGTAGCAGCAATGAAATGCTACTTTTGAAATTCGGAGTAAAATTTTATGAACACATAAACAGGTGTGGAAAGACATAAAATTATTAAAAAGTAACTTTTCTTGCTTTTAATTTTGAGAATTGGTCTATAATTTTTTCATAATCGAATTCCTGTACTACAATCATTTTCAATAAATAAAAGCGATAGTTCATTTAAATGCGGTTGGCTCATACTATTCCGCAAATAGTTCTTGACGCGTTTCCGAACTGAAAACGATCTCTCTCCGCTTCCATTACAAATTGGTAGAGTGAGAAAAAATTTTAAAATTGTTTCCACGTTGGGAAATGTTGATTGTAGACCATCTTTAATCAATTTGTACAAATCCATTGGGTTTGTTAATTTTTCATTTTTTGTGTATTTAATAAAATGTTTCACTTCGTCCTTGAAATAATGTGCTTCGATATCATCAGCATATTTTGTGGTTAAGTTTGTTACGCAAGTTTCAAATGCCATTTCTTCTAATTTGCTGTCAAAAAAAATTGAAAGTCATTTAGAATATTGTTATAGGTAGTGCTTCTTTGCGTAAAGCAGAAGAGCATTCCTGTTGTCTTTTATTTTGAATCCACTCAGGTTGAGTGACGTCTTGAGAAAATTCATCTGGTGGATTCTTTAATCCGTTACTTTGTTCAATCTTTACTTCTTAATGATTTTTATTTTGTTTCTTGATGATTTATTATATTTATAATAAAAAATTAATATAATATAAATTAACGTATTTATTATAATAATGAATCGTAAAATACCGGTTATAATAGCGAGCAAACATAACTTAGCTTAAGACAAATTTTATAAATGCGTATACAAGTGCTTTAACTTTTTTATAATTTAAAAATCAACTTTATTTAAAAACATAATTTACGAAACCATTTACTTCCTCAAGATTTAAATGCATTTAGAAATAAAACTATGCATGAAATGATTCGAAATAAATTAAAGAGATACCCAATGAAATGCAGTAAAAATATTCTGAATCAATAGCCACAGTACACAACAAAGGCATACAAATCTTGTGTAGAATTTCGGTAATTAAATCAATTTCAATAATTTTATGTTAAAGAGATTCGAATTGACATAAGCAGTATAGAAGATTCGATTTTCCCTAATTATGAATTAAAATCGTCACTTTATAATTGCAACGTCGTGTAATGCTGATGACATATCGTGGCAATCCCGAAACGAGTTTTAGTGATAATAAACATACACTGAATAAAAATTATTTAGTGTTTAAATAAATGGCAGCATTCACATTGAAATTTAAAACATTTTTGCATTTTGATCGCTGCGAATCAGATAAATCTTTTAATGTTTTATGACAGAATTATTTTACTGTTCTCATTATTGTAGTTACTTTTCAACCAACGCGGCATACGAGTGGTTAACATCTACAAAAGTATCTGGAATTGCATACAAATTATATTTTTATTCTTTCAATTTTTAAATTATAAATAGAAATGTAGGTATTCGCCTGCTTTTGTGTTGATATTGCTTTCATATTTGGTAGTCGAACATGGATCTTTTGACCACTTCCATTTCAAGACACTATAAGGTCTCTCTGAGAAAGAAAGAAGAATTTTTCATTTTTTTACAAGATGCGTTACGCAAGTCCTACTTTCTCCTAACTTAAAACAGAGAAGCACAACTTTTCTCTCCAATTATTTTCCACGAAAGAAAGACCAATAAGATTGAGGCCCCTCAACTAAAACATTGTAAACATGACTATATAACCCCCCCCGCCCCCCAAAAGAACGCTTAAAGAAAAGCACGAGTGTCGCCTTTTCAATGATACCAATTGGTTTCTTCAAGGGGCAAAATTTATTTTCCCCTTCCTCTTTAGTAACAGTTCCAGACAAGAAAACCGTTTCTTTTAAAGATAGGCGAATTGTTGCCTTGTTTGTCCGATTGATGACAGTAAAATGAAACTACAGAAACTTACAAGAACTGCACTCTTTTCACACAAAGGGATGCCGTACCTTCAGTCTTTCCGGTCGCCTCCGATACCAATAAAAAAATCTAAACGAGTCCTTGCGTCTCGACTTTGCACAGAAGAGGTGTCCTGTTCCAATAGTCGGAGGGTTGCTCGAGGGTTTCTAGATCGGTTACAACGTTTTGGAAAAACATCGGTAAATGCGGGTGGTCAAATTTCGACGGCAATAAATCCCCAAGACTTATTTCCTCCCAATGCTTCCTTCCAGGGCCCGGTTTCTCTGGCCCTGGCTTCGTTCCACTGTTTTCACTCCTTTATTTTTTTTAAAGAGATGAGGGAGAATCTTTTCTGTGAATCGAATTAAGGCTTCAATATCGTAAATTTGATACCGGCTTAGCACTGCGAAGTATGTTGCATAGATTTTGAGGCCCCTCTAGATTCTCGAAGCACGAGGCGGCCGCCTCTAACGCCTGTGCGGAAAGCCGTCACTGTACTGAAGGGCACCATTTTGAGCATGACAGATAGTTGAGCCTCATTTCCGGCAAGTACAGTTTTGTTCAACGCGATCAAACAAATGTGCGTTTTGTGCTTTTCATTTGTATTATTTTTGCGCGCAAAATGTTTTTTGTAATAAATCAATGATGCTGAACAACTTTGTAATTGACTTTTTTTCCGTATTTCGTACAGTTTTTGAGATAAGAACGCTAACTCCGAATTTTACCACCAGGTGGCGCTGTAATCGGTTTTCTTGCTTAGCTCAAGGCAACTTTACTATACCTAGACCCCACTTTTCTGACTATAGTTCTTGCCGTTCAGAAATTATTGGAGTGACAACGCACTTTAGCGGGCACCCTGTATGATTAATGTAATTTAAAATTTCTCGGGAACTATTGATTATAGCTATTAAACTTGAAAGTAGAACGACAATAACTTTTTAAAATTTAAAATTACTGAAATTTAGGTGCTCTAACAATGAAATAATGCTGTTTAAAATCTCGCAGTGCTATGGCGCGAATTTTATTTGTTGATGACGTCAGAACGTTACCGGATCAGTGAGAGACAGATCTGGGCTATTATATTGGCAATGAATATGAAGCTAATTATGAGTTTAGAGAAGGTTACTTGTTGTTTCTTGTTTAGAAAAGCTTGGGATTTAAATTATGTTACATTGTTTCTCTTCCAAAATGAAAAACAAGAAAATAAAAAGGAAACTTAACCCCGGCCATATAGGACTTTAGCATCACTGGTCAAACAAAACGTATAAATTGACAGTATTTCTATTGTTTAATTAAATATAATTTATTCTTTACATTTCTTATATGGTAGTTTAACAAAACATTTATTTGATTCCCAAAAATTCGAAAAATAATACAAATATCGATCTGAAATTATATTCCATTCTGAATAAGAAGTTCGGAAGAATGTTGAACTTGTGACCAATTTTCTTAATTGATGCACCTGTTGTGAGGCGCGCACATAGTTACAATCAATTAAAACTGAGGGGCTTTTTTCAGATATTTATATATGAATCCTGTCAATCATTCCACGTGACTGTGAATGTTGAAAGTGTATTTTTCTGATGTCTTATTCTCATAGTCTACCCGACCTTTCTTTGTATCACTTTCCCAATTAAAATAATATTCAAAATTGTATTTTGTTCGATCCAAATATTCTGTATAGTAATTTTCCAGATTTCTTATAATTTTCTCCCACCCATGTGCACTTTCAATGAACTTTAAAAAATAAATTTACCTTTGATTCTTAAAAGGATGAAAACTTTAATCTTTCAAACAACATATATTTAAACCTTATTGATCTTGTCTGTGTTACTCCTTCAAATGAACATGCTTTGTTTACAATAACTGACAATTAATGCATAACACATATCGCGCAATATCTCTTAACTTTGATGCTAGATAGGACAATTTCATGGAGAATCCGATACGAAACTGTCAAATTCCGAAATAAGAAGGGGTCGTCGTAGGGTCAAACTCAAATTAGACGGGATAATCAATTCATCACCGATGCTGTTGTCAGGTAATATTGTTTAATCGATATATGAGCCTTAACTAGTCCAAATCTTATCAAAATGGAATTAATATGGGAAATGATTTTCGCGAGAGATAGAGCAGAATAATGGTGAGATTGAACTGCGATACGAAAACTAATGTATAAACGTCAAATATTTTCCATAATCATTTTATATAAGTAGTATACTTAGAGTGAAAGAAAATTTCATGTAAAATTATAATATTTAAAGATGCTGTTTAAAGTTTGAAAATGTTGGTTTGTCATTAGTTGGTTTAGAAATTTATGTATCTTCACATTTTTATAAAGCTATACCACTTTCTCAATTAAAAAAAGTTCCGAATCTCTGTGATTATGGTATGATAATGTTTCAGACTTGCTTCGCCTCTATTGTCTTCGTCTGACTTGATATCATCAGCCACTGCATTTTACGGTTAACACATTTTATTTATGCCACACAGCTTATAAAGATAGACTGTCTATCTGAAAGCAACTCTAATAGTACTAGTTTCTTTCATTGTTATTGCTTTTTGTGAACTTGTTTTGCATTACATAGTAGGATATAATCCTAACCCAATGATAAAATTTAAATTAATATATATATATATCAATTATTTAATCAATCTTGGTACTGAAATACATAACACAATGATAAGCAATTCAAGCTATATTCATATAAATCACCTACCTTCGCAGACCTGAAAAACCTAGCTACTAAATTAAATCATTTTGCATACAGTGGTAGTACATTGCTAGTAATAAATCAAATTAGAGATATTAAAACAGAATCAAAATCTATGAATTTAAATCTTTTTATTATAGAATACTTTAAATTAAATTATTTTAATCACTGCCATGATTTATATATATACAAGATTGATGCACATGATTAAAAAATGTAATAACCAAAATAAAAAATATGTAGCTACACATATTACAAAGCGCTGCAGGCTTAGAAAAAAAATATAGTAATGAGGATACTAGGTAAAAACAACAAATTCAAGGAATACTTTTTTTGATTCTGCAGAAAAACAATTGTTTTACGTTGACAAAGCACATTGCAGCCTATGTTTGCTTGTGAAAAACTTATTACAACACACGATGTATGAAAAAATTCGAAGAAATTGGTAATTTCACAAAATTATGTATACACAACTCGGTGATTTAGACGCATTATTGGTGCACTACACGCTTCCTTGCACAATTCCATCTTAAACACTGTTAACGTGAAGAAATTTTTGCAGGGCAGGCTGTTCAAATTGTAACCTGATCATTTCTAGTGCAAGGCTTGAGGTTGAGTATTCAGTTCACTCAAACTGCTGATTTGTATAGCGCAAATTTTAGCACCAAAATCTGTCACAATTGCCTCCATTTCATACATGAATAAAGATGAAAATTTTGGATAACACCATTCACATCTTGAAGATTTCAAATTCGCAGAATCAGACATCACGTCACCTTACCAAAAACTTGTTGGAGAATCGAACTCTTTCGTATTACAATTCCAACGGAAAAAGAATAATATAAAAATGACAAGCTTCCTGAAGGCCCAAAGGCCCCCAGAAGCCCCAAAGGCCCTGGGCCCCGCAGCCACAAATACACCTCACTCGTTCAGAGACGCACAAAGGAAAAATCAATCATAACGGAAAACGATTCCAGTGACAGACGCCAAAACCTGATTACGCCAAATTCTTGCGCGAAAACAAGATGGCGAAGAAATAATCCCGTTGAAAAATTTTGATTTAAAAATTAATAAAGTTGAAACCTTAATTGAAACAACAACAAAAGTTAAGACAAATACTAATTAAGTCGAATACAAAGTAAATGATTAAGAAAAATTTAAATATTTAAAGAAACGGCTAAAAAATTATCGTTTGAATTTCAAAAATTGTCAAAGATGCCACAAGAGATGAAAGAAACTTTGGTGGCAAAGAATTAAATAATTAAAAATACTGACAAAGCCGAAAAAAGATGTAGATGCAATTTTTGCAATCTAACACATAGATAATGTGACAGTCTAAAATCTTTAACTTGTTAAAATTATGTTTCGACGCGTTTATTTATAAGCAATAATATAACATATTTAACGGCACAGTTTTTATGGAGTTTGAGAAAATTCGAAATATTTATATTGCATTTTGATTTGATTTGTAATATTTTGCAATTTATAGGGACAGTCTAAGAAAGAAACCACTGAGTTAAGGTTTGTTCAAGCATTGTACAAAACATTTTCAATTTCATACTCTTATATTCATGCGAACAATATCATCGCTTATAAAATTACAAGATCCGGAACAATCAATGCGGTTGTTTTAGCACTCTCGTACATATAAGTTAAAAAAATAAAAATGATCTACTTATTAATATTTTCTTCCTCATTCTTTAAATGGCAACCGTTCGTGCAATTCTTTTCTTTCAATTTGTAAAATTATTGAAATTATTACTGGTGAATATGACGCATTATGTATTCGTATTTCGTTGCGAAATGCGTCTCAGTACAAAAGCGAACAAAATTTTCCCTCGGAGCATAAATACATTTCCAGGGAAAGCATCTAAATGGAATTTAATTGCAACAGTAGAGAGTATCCTTCATTAGAATTTTGGCTCATGAATTGTACTGAGCAGAATGGAATCATCTATTAGCTCATATAAAATAATAAAAATTGGAATTACAAATAGGAAAATCCTTAGTCCATTAATTATTAACGATTTTTTAACGGCTTTCAACTGCGCAATGAATCGGTTTCCCCCGTATTATGCAAATCTTGGGATATTGGTCTGTATAAAGGCTCTTCCCCCTTTTATCTATGAGTCAAGGATTCATGATGAAAGGGAATTGCGTCATCTTCTGCTTGTCAAGGCGACCTCGATCACCTAGGTAGAATTCTAACATATCTCCAATATATGTAGGTGCGTTGACTGAAGGACTTTCACGAGGAAACTGACCCACGTTTGTGTTTCTCTTGGAGGAAACCAGGAAGACCTCTAGTCGCCAGCTTCGTTACTAAATTCTGGAAATTCCAGATTCGTTACTAAAGCGAACATCGGTCTACAATTTAT
>BGPR01009044.1:15350-59895 GCA_013235015.1 Araneus ventricosus
ATTTCGGATAATATTTGATAGTCTATGTCCATGAAATTCAATTTTTTGTTTGATATTACTCAATTCGGTTTGATATTACTCGCGGGTGTCAAGGAGGAATTTTTTCAGGAAAGTGAGGGAAGGTGTCTGAGATTGGCGGGAAATTTGTCTATCAGTTGCCATTTTTCTTGCTTTCTCGGATGAAAGGGTAAGTTGTGTTTCTTCCTTTGTGAAGTGCTATCGTTTTGTTATAATGACGGCAAATTAATGCCTGATGGCTAATGTTTTTTAGAGCGTTGATATCTTTTTTCTGAAACAATAAATTTTTGTTTGGTGTTATTGTGTTTGCGTGTCGGAGTTTTATTTGAGGGTATTCTTCCTTTTTTCTTTCAATTCTCTTGGGATATTTCGTGTCACGAGAGGTCAATCTTTTTTTGGACGAAAGTCAACCTCTCACAGAAAAATATCCCTTTATTTGAATCTTGGCCTGCAAGTGACCCTTGAGAAAGTCTGTAAGGCCAGATTCTTTTTTACTTCTATTTTTAAATTTTAACTTTAAATTTTAACTTATTTCGATTGCAGCAGCATTTTGCGCTCTCTGAATGCCTCGTCCTCCTTTAGATTTTAATTGTTCGCAGTTTTTTAAATTTTACTTCTTGTTGCCTTTTGGCTAGTTGTCTTTTCTTGATGTATTTCAGTTTTCCAATTTGTCAACCAATGTTATTTGCTATCAAACATGTTAAAAAGTTATATTCTAGCTTCCATCTCCTCATACTTACATGTTTTCTAAACTAAAAAGAATAAAAATGCTTTTTTTAAACCATGCTTTTATTAGTTTACTAAAGGTAGAAATTTTGTTTTAATTATTTTGTACTTCTTAGTAATTGTGATATTAAAGTAAGTAAGTAAATATGATATTAAAATAATAAGGAATTTCATTGACGAGAAATATGTCTCAGAAAGCATTCATAAAAAATAAATAAAAAAAATAGATAACACACATTAAGCAAAGTTTTTCTATTTTAATTTTTTTTATAATTTTTAGTTTCTCATTATTATAAATACTATGAAATTTAATTAAATTAATCCATTAACAATGATTATAAAGTTACAATGATTATAAAAATATTAAAATATTGTATTGGCACCCAAAACACTCAAGTATACTAATTTTCAAAAGTAACACATTTGAAAGTGGGTGAAAAGTTGATTTAAAAACTCCACATATAAAAGCATGAAGCAAATCAAGTTAAATAAAGATGAGTGCTATTAAAATAGCAAAATGCAACAGGCTTATTTCGAAAAATATTATTATCATACTGCAGTAATTATATTATTCATATGTAATAAATAATCAGAAAGAAGGTAACCAACACTTCTTATGGATAATTCAAACAAACTTTAGTAAATAAATCTTCATCTTTTAAAACAACTATACAAATTAATAAATATAATGTAGAGATAATTGGAAATAAAAGAATTTTAAGACAGAAAGAAGCGGAATTTTCGAACGGTTTTATGGTTAGGTAACGACTTCTCATTTGCCGGGAGGATGATATCTCTCCAGCTTTCGACCTCGTACAAATCATCGAAAGCTTTCTTGAAGGGATAGTAAAAGGGCTCCGAGTTCGGTGTATGCATGATGATAAAGGATGTAAGAGACCCACGTGGACAGCCTAGTAGGCATCTCAGGCATTTCTATTTTCAGTTTCAGGTCCTCTCATTACAAATGTCTATACTTTTCAGGTTGTTTCCAGACAGGATCAACTTCAATTAGAAATTCACATTTCAGATATAAAACATCTTTCTGCAATAAAGAATAATCCTCATTCTCCAGCTTATAATAATTAATAGAGACACTGCTTCTCATCAGGATGGATGTAACACGTCCTAAGGCAGTGGGATGTCAATCCAATAAAGCATCTGTGCATTTCTCTGCCTCAGTCTTCGCTGCAAAGTGAATTCCAATCCTCATGGGTTCACCTCTAAAATGTAAAATCGGCGTGCTGGAGTTAAATTTGTATCAATCCCATTTAAAGCAAACAAGTTGTTTTGCTTGGCAAACTAATTAATGTTTTAATTTAAAATAATCTGGAAGCATTGAAGCATTTAATATTTAATTACTGTTCGTTTCGCTGCTAATAGAATTAACTTATTTATTTGTTGCTGAAAAATGTCCGTTTAGGTAAATGCTGCGGAATGATATATTGTAATTGAGTCGCAATTCAAAGAGGGAGAAAATCTAACAACTGTGAAAGGCTTCATTAATTAATTTTGAATTTTCTCTTACCTAAATAAGCTACATAATTAACTGCATAATTAAATGTGTTTAATTAGTATCGAATTTATTTAATAAACCGATGAGCCTAGGTAATTAAATAACAGTTTGCCTTAATTGTACTATTTGACAATATAGGATGAAAATTTAGACTTTGGAATTACATTTTTATAGCAATACATTTTTATGACATGAAATATTAATTTTGAGAAGATATCGAAATTGATTTTATAACAGCAATGCCATTTTAAGAATGAAATTGGTTTTTCGAAAAATGAATCTAGACAGAAAAATTGTAAAATTATCGAATATGCATTATGAAATTTTCAGTTCATTCTGAAAGATATATTCATTCTTTTATATTTATCAGAAATGTTTATCAGAAGAATTTTATTTTATCAGAAAAACTAAGATTTCACAACCCATTGTTTGTGAAAGAAGCATTGTATAGAGGTGACATTTTCATTTATTGCTCCCATTGTTGTCATTTTAGCGTTGTAAATTTAGTTCTAGTTATTATTAACGTCCAGATTTGAAACAACACGAGGGCTATTTTTGGGACGGACCTCGTAATTTTGATCCGCGGTCAGATAAAGAGTGTCATCAACTAAATGTTCCAGACACAACAACTACTTGTTTTAGTGTGTTCTGAATAAGACTGATACAGTGAAACATCTTGAACAGATAGAACTGCTTGAACTGCTTTTATGTTATATGTTATTCGTTTTGTTTATTGAAATTTCTCATTTTTAATTCTGAACATTTCTGGAAATTGTAAATAGTTTTGTAAATTTTGTTTTTCAATAAACTGGTTCGGGCGTTTGGTTGTGAGGGGCTTCGGCTCTGGTGTTCGTGCTTTATCCATCTTGTGCCCATTTAAAACCGATGAGGTGACTCTAGTAGTCATAGGTATCGGGGGTTCAAGGGGGCGTTAGGTCAGATTAAGAAGATGGAACCTGAGCTGGCATCCCCTCTCCAAAATTCCGCACCACACCTGTTTTGTTGCGCCCGTTGGTGATTTTGTGTTTGTTTGGTTTTTGCTGTATTGCTTTCCGCTGCTTGTACGTAGAGTGAAATTTAATACCTTACAAAGGGAAGGAGTTTATCTGTAAACTGTTTCATAAGTGATCAATAAATGCTTCCCCGCGCTGTGTTTAACTCTTTCCTGTCCATCTCTGTGGGCTCTAAACCCTATGGGTGAGTCGGTGGCAGTGGGTTGTGGGCACCACACCATCGGGAGGACTTTGGCTCCCTACGTATGATTTAACGTGCAAAAGGCCCACATACAAGGCGGTTTAGTTAGTTTTAGTTTAGTTATATTTACGTCCCGTTTTTAAGCAACACGAGGGCTATTTTGGGACGAAATTCGTAATTTTGAACCACGGTCAGATGACGAGGACGACACCTGAGCTGGCACCCCCTCTCCAAACTAATTATTATTATTATTATTATTATTAATTTATGTATTTTTAATTCTATGTTTGGTACAGTTTTTATTTGTGTTTTGTGTGTCGTTTGATGTGTAATATTGTTTGTGTGTGCTTTGTTTTTATGCTATGGGGTTTCAATATTTGACCTTTTTATATATCTGATTTTTACTGCTTTTTCTGTGTTTATTTGCTTGTTTCTTTTTCAATACTTATCTATTTTTTTATATATTTTTACTGTTCCTTGCTTGCCCGAGCAGTAAAACAAGCTATTTTCTCCCCAACAGGGTGGGTCGAACCATCTAAGTCGACTCATTGTAAGATACACAGAAAAGTTCCACAATTTATTTCCTCAAATTAACTAGAAAACTACTACAGTATCAATCATAATATGTTGTTCATCTATAATATGAGAGTTTCTTTGAACATAAATTATTTAACACATCTTTAGACAAATATCTACAAAATCTTGGTGCATTTCATATGACCAGCCATCCTGAAGAAAAAACAGCTCCAACATTGACAGACTGCCTGAAAAAGAAACAAATTTCTAGTAGATTCCATTTGTATAACACAAACCAATTTATTTTTATTAAAGACTCCACTTCATTGTAAACGTTGAATATTATGAATGAAATATTCACCTTCAGCCAATAACAATTAATTTTCTTATATGAAGCTGAGTTAAATAAAACAGATCAAAATATTTTGAGAACTTTACTAAACTAGTATTAGCCAATATGCTTATTAAACAAATTTCCTACATTTTATTTACACAAATAAGAATGAATATTTTAATTTGCCTCTGGAAAACGATGTTAAAAATAAATACTAATAAAAATAAGAATCTTCTTAAAAGGGTATTGAAATTTGCATAAGGATGCTGTACTAAGATACTGAATTATTTCTAAGATACTAATAACCAGTATGTAAAAATAATAAATAAGTGTAAACATTAAACAGACTAGAGATATTAAATCAGTTCATTTCATTCTATTTCACAATAGGCATTTGTAAAAAAGCTTGCTTCGGATATAACTACACATACTAAATATAGAACATGTCAATATTACTTCAACTTAGAGCACAAATAACAGCAACAATTTTCATAGTATAAAAACTCAACTAAAACTTACCACTCAAAATCAATATAATTATAAATGCAATATTTTTGATTTTCAGCTGTATTTCAATATTAAATTACTGATAAAAGAATTTTAACTTGTAAATTACTTTGACAGTTCACAATACATCATAGCAATAATTATAAGCTTTTCTGAGAGTAATAAGCAAGGGTTCTATTAATATCCTTTAAAATTATTTAATTACCAAGTCTTGAATTAGATGGGTTATGGGATTTGAAGCAACAAAGGCTGTAATCCCCAAATTACCAAGTCATACTATGTAGAAATAAATCTGTCAAAAAACAGGACTTAAAAGAATTTAAAGAATTCATGCACATTTTTGTCAGATTATTCCATATGGTAGGCATTTTAATATGCTTCAGCAACTGCACAAAAATAAAATAAAATTTGATTATTTTATATACAAAAAGTGAAAATAAGTATTTTAAATATTAGAAGTTTTTCAGTTATTTAAATAACATCTCATAAAAAGTTTTGTAACGCATTTTAAACTTACCGTTCTCATCTCCAGGAATCTTGAATGGGGAAGCAGTCAAACACGTTCACTAAACTGGAATAGCCACAAGTCTTGATTCTACATAAAGTATCTAATTCTAAAAAAGAACTCCTGATTATAATAAATAGTATGTCAAACTGACCAGCAGCAGCAAGAATTAAACCAGCAACACAACACGGCGGCGTTTCGGTTGCTTTTCGTTCGATACAATAATGGCGTCGTGTTATGGTTTGTAGCAAGAAAGATTCTACACAGTTCTGTGATAAAAACCAATATGGCGTCATGTTATGATTTCTCTGTGGTCTGTAGTTAGAGTGCCCTCGGTAGGCGGCGCTGCGATAGTTAAAATCAAACTCCGGAGTGAGACCTCTGATTCTTCTTCTCTGTGGCTTTTGCTTCTCTCCCTGGGGGGCACCACGAGCTGGGGGATGAGAAGCCTCCGGATAAGCAAGCGGGGTCTCGCTTACCCAGGGGGTACAATAATGGTGGCGTTGTGTTACCTCCACTCCGATGACGGGGCGTACCTCCATAGGGAAGGGTTAAGCCGTGGCCGGTGATGGATACTAGGACTCCGACCTTAGTTCCCGATTGCTGTTGTGACGCCGTTTATTCAACTGACTCCGTGTGCCTATTCAGAATGATGTTTTTTTTAAAGACAGGTGAATCAATTTTTGAGAGCAATTTTATTTCGATGATCTTGATTTTCGCCATTTGATCTGAAATTTCACAGTATGACGGACCTTCAAAATAATTAATCACCGGTTCCTCTTTTTTTCTAAGAATTTAATAACGATTTGGATGCATTGTTCCTTCCTTCGTCTCAATGGATTTCTACTGCTTGATAGATGTGAAGTAAAGTGATACAGGGTGATTATAAAAAAAACTTTGCCGGTATATGACCCTCTAGAGAGCATACCGTTTTAAGGAATAGAATAAAATTTTGTATGTAGGTATTATACAGTAAAAGCATTATACAGCAGGCGCTCAAGATTGAAGTGAAAAACAATAGCCCAACTCTCATAGTTACAGTGAAACATTATCGAAATTTTCAAATGGGAACACCAACTTTTTTCACGGAAACGTGATCCTTACAATAAAAAACTTAAAATGGCGATGGAACGGTATTCTTAGGGCAAAAAAACAAAACTTGGCGGTAGGCAGAGACAAAAAAAGAAGCTTTTCAAGCTATTATTTACTATTGATTATTTTAGCCTTTTTTCTCGTCTCTGCCTAGCGCCACTGTTTTTTGTCCTAAAGATACCGTTCGAAATCCATTTTAAGTATTTTACTGTAAGGATCACGTTTCCGTGAAAAAAAGTAGGTGTTGTCATTTGAAAATTTCGAAATTTTGTCACTGTAACCGTAACTGTGAAAGCTTAACTATTATTTTTTACATCCTTCTTGAGCGCATACCGTATAATACCTGCATTCAAAATTTTATTCCTTTCCCTATAACGGTATACTCATAAATCGGCAGAGTTTTTTTCTACAATCATCCTGTACTATTTCTTCCTTCAATGTTGACAATAAAATTCTATTTTGAAAATATTACGAATTGCTTTTTCTGATTTTCCATCAGTACTTTTTAAAATTTTCTGTCTTATGCGAAACTTGCAAGAACCATACATCTCTTACCAAAGGTTTCTTTTGATTCTATGAATGAAGTTTTCAGAGTTCCTCCTTCTCCTTTACTGTTAACAAATAGATCCTTTTTTTTATCTCAGCCACTTTGATATATACAAAATTTAATGAATATTGTAGTATTTTTCCTTTTTCTGCCGTTTTATACTTCATATATAGAATTCTGCTTTAGGCTTTACTTCCCGCTACGAGTCTAAGGAAAAGATGATTAAAAGTTTATTTTTTTTAGTTTTTTTGAAAAATTTAAATCTCTGTTTATTATTTAATTAACATTATTAATTTGAAAATGAACAATTTAATGAAAATGCTCTATGTTCAATGACAATGTGCTTAGTTGAACAATGTTTAATGTTCTTTGAGTTTGCAGATTTTATTTCCAGTTTACAGATCGTACCTTCTATTATTTTAGGTGTGTTTTTAGAATTCTCTTTCCAATAGAATGCTAATTTTTATTTTTTTGTTAACAATTATACCATTCAATTCCATGGTTTTAACATCATTCTTAAACAAAAGAATAGGAATATTTTTCTTCAGAAAAAAAAAACATTGCCTTCTATCCATGGTTTATTTAGTTAATCTATTTTATAATTAAAAATACCTCACAATATCAGATGATCATTTAAAGTACGAAAATATAGTTATTGAAAAAGCAAAACTGTTTTAAATCTAACGGTTTCTTACTTTTTCTACTAAAAACGTTACAGAAACATGCGAACGGCCACTGCGCAAATTTTGCTTAATATTATTATTCTTGGATATTTTGGAACTGTAGGGGAGACTTGGGAGACTTGGTCCCTTTTTCGGTTTTCAATTTTTATTTTGGAAAAAACAAAATTAAAAAAAAATGTTTTCAGTCATTATTAAAGGCTTATTTGTCTTTTTTGTTGTAGTATTTTTTATTTTTAAAAACCCATTTTTAAAATAAAGATAAATTGCTTTCCAACAATTAGAAAAGGAATCAAGTCTCCCCAATTGCAGGGAGACTTGATCCTTGAAACAGATGAATTGAAATGATTCAAATTAAATAGTCGAAATCAAATTTATTGTTGACTAACATTTAAAAAAGGGAGAAAAACACATTTAGAAAATTCTACATTATTGAAAACCACTGTTTCCCATATGAATGATTGTTATCGCTGAAATTAATGATCAAATAACATTTTCAAAGCTTGAAAAATCAAAAATAAATGTTAAAATTCTTGCAGTTCGAATAGTTCCACCAAGCATGGTTGGTTTAGGTAGTTTTTTGACATTGTCGTCATTGTCCACAACACTAATGTCACCATTTTCTGGATAAATAAATTGGTTGGAATGAAGTCCTCTTTTTCTTAGAAAATTTATTTCGCATTCAGATGATGAAATCTTCTTTTCAATTTTTCCTACGGAATGACTAATTTTCCCTTTCCGTGAAACTGTCACCATGTTCTTGCTAACCATCATGTGCAGCCACATATTAATTTTCTACCTTTGTCAACAATCCAAAATCAAAGTGACCATATTCTAAATAATATTGATATTATCTAAATGTGACTTGAAAATCACAATGTTCAGTAGGGGGTAATAAAATTGTTAATATTAATTTAACTTAATTTTGGGGACACTTGATCCCAGGATCAAGTCTCCCCATACAATGGGGATGAAGTGTCCCTAATGTGCATGTATTGGAAAAAGAATTGTTAAATCAAAAGTAAAGAAACTGTATTGGATGTAAATAACAACATTTAAGCAGTAAGGAATGTTAGTATATTATATGAATAAACTTAAGTAATTTAGTTATATTTAGCAAAAAATAAGAAACATAAACTACCTACTCCAAAAGAAGTTTGACTATAAGAAATCAGAGATTCCTTTCTTACAACAAAAATAAAAATGGTGAATGAAATTCTGTTGTCAGATCTGTTGATAAGGAATCACTTTATTAGTGTTGCCAGTTTGAGAGACTTAATTGCATTTTTTGTCTGGTTTTAGACCTAGGGATCAAGTATCCCAAGGGATCAAGTCTCCGAAGTCTCCCCTATATAACAATCCAAGTAGTAGATAAGTTCATATCAAAATCTTATTTTGAAGCGAGGGTTATTTTGGGACGGAACTAGCAATTTTGAAACTTGTCCAGTTGATGAGAGCAACAACCGAGTCGGCATCACTTTCTCCAAAATTCTACACCACACCATAAAGAGCACTGTTTAACGTGCACTAGACTCGTTTATACACTGGATCTTCTCAAAAAGAAGCCTTGTCATCGGTCCACCACTGTCGATTTGCTAATTTAAAAAATTTTGAAATCCTAATAATAATGAATTTTGAGAAAAGATTTCGATAAAAGGTTAAAATGTTTCCTTATGTTAGGCCGTTAATTTTTTTAAAAATAGCATCACATTCGACATAAAGGCACAATTTCTTTTTCAGTAACCAGGACAAACTATTACTTAGCAGAAAGATAATTCTTATAAAAACTCTAAGATGATGCGTTCTGTTCATCCTTTTATAGATCATTCTTTAGCTTTCATATAAAATATAATTTTACAAAGTAATTTGCCGTTTCCAGCAACAACAGCAGTGAATTATAGCAATGGCCAATGAAAGAGCACCATTTATGATTTTGCCTGTTTTGGATGCCTGTTTGGATCCTGTCCAGGATGACGCAATCACTTAAAAGAAGATTTTTTGCAAAAATGTCGCGTTAGTATTGCAAAACCGATCAAAATTACCTTCTTCTCAGCTGAATTATTTTCCCATTTTATAATTTCGTATTCATAAAAATGCAACTGCTACTTTTTCATTTGCCATTTCTGTAGATAGACAGGGATTATCTTTGGATTCCATATTACTAATACAAGTCACTTAATGAGCAAATGGAAAGAAATTATTTTAAAAAAATTATTATTATTTCACTGTAGTAGTTATATCACTTATCTGCAGCAACTTTTTGTTAATGTTTTAAGGTTCACATTTTCTCCTTCATAAATTCCCTCTCATCCATAAACAAGCAAAGTTTAATAAGTCTTAAAAATTGCAAAATGGAGACACATTAGGTTATTATCGTAAACGTGTTCAAAGCCTGTATCAAAACTATTGTTTTTACAATAAGCAAACGACCTTAATTTTAGAATTGTCTTCCAACAATGGAATAATGTATGCAAAGGTATTGAATTATTATTTCGTAATATATAATTAATTATCAGATAAATAAATAAATTATTCTGTTCGATTTATTTCAATACACTACCAGATTTATTTCCATTCACTCTAGAAAAATAACTGCTCTGCTAGGAAAAGTTCAGCTAATAATTACCTGAACATACAAACATTTTTAGAAACTAAATTTGTAACTTATATTTTAATCAAAATAGAGAATCATTTGTAACATCTATCAAAAAATTTCTTAAAATAAATAAGTGATCAACAGGAAATAGATTTATAAATTTTAACACAGACTTGCGGAAAAGTGTTTTTCTAAATTAAAGTTCATATGCATATACAGAGGTTGTTTGTACATGTTTTGAACGATGTTGACTAATATAAATGATTTTTTACATAAAATTTGTGTGATAAAATTCACTATTTGATTTCTCTTGTTTTTGACTAAAGCACCGCATACTATGAAAATAATTCGTGAAGAAAATAATTTTGTTCGCAAGAAACTATATAAATATATTGGCAATTAATTTTTTTAACAATATGAATAATAAATTTTTTACATCTTTTCTTTTTACGTTTGTTTAGGTTTCTATTGAGTAGAAAAATGGGGAAAACTATAAATCCCTTACTAAACGTTTCTTCAGATACTTTGAGCCAATTTTTCATATTTTCCACTTATCTTTTATGATGATTTTTTGAAATATCGGTATCTTATATTTATCCAAACTGCTGCGAATGTTGCAACTACTTCATTAGGAACGACTTATTGTAAGGTATATTTACTTTTAGATTCCGTTTCAAGTTGGTGGCCTTTTTAATGGTTTCAATGCTTGGCGAATCAATGCAGAATAAGCATCAATAAAATATATGAATCATTTTGGTGATGGCGAGGCATTTAATTGTAGCCACAATCTCCAAAATTCTGTATTACACAAAAGAGATCACATCTGGCTCTAATGGATTAAAGTGCCACGAACCATTTATATGGCGGATCCTTTCGTTTAATTGGCTCTTGAACTGTGACCCTTCTCTCTTTCCACTATAGTCGAATCTTGAAAAAATTCTTGTTACTTAAAAATAAATTTTCAAAAAATAATTCGAATAGAAGCTTAAAATATATTCATTGAAAGACGACATCATTTTAATTTTAAGTTATGTCGTATTGGATAAAAATTTGCAAAGATATTTTCCAATAACCGGAATATATAATTACTTTATTATTACACTAATATGTCATGTTAAAGTTAATATTTTAAAGATAATTCTTTCGATTTCAATAAAAGTACAGTTTAATTTTGCAATTTGCCATATTAAATGAAAAAGCAACAGGAAAATAGATATTCAAGAATTTCTTGTGGTGTTCCATATTTAATAATGTATACCATTTATGTAGCAATGAAAAGCAATTATTTCGAAAAATTATTAATATTATAATCAGCATTTCTCTAAGGATAATTCAAACAAGCTTTTGCAAATCAGTAATTATCCTTTAATAATTTATACAAAATAATAACAAAAATATATAGATAGTGGGGAAAGAATAATGTTTAAGTTTTAATCTCATTCTTTACTCTTATTACTCCTGTTTTTCAATAAAATCTAGTTTAAAAGCTCAAAAAAGTTATTAATTTTTATAAATATTTGAAAATTGTTGATGCAAGATTAACTTCATTCAGAATGATAATAAATAAAGAGCATTACATGTACTAAAACGAAACAAAAAATTTCAAGCAAATAGTTAATAAATTATGAAATTTTGGAATAAAATAATTTTAATAGTCTTTATCTCAAAGTATTAAAAAATGTCATTCATTTTTGCAAAAATAAATCATATTTTGCATCAAAAATAAGATGCGAACAGATATATCAGAACCAAAATTAAAAGAATTGCATTGTACAAAATTATTTAAAAAATCAATACCATAAAAGACAAGAAGCCACATTTTCTGCTTATTTTCTTTAATACTAAGTTCCTATAGACGCTTTTAACAGGAATAATGTATTTACCTTCTCAGCATTCAACATAGATACCATTTACATTTATTATAACCGACCTCCAGAAGGGAGCAACTTCGAATAACAGGAAGGGTTATGTTATAGCTGTATAACAGTTCCATCGCCGATGACGGGACGCACCTTATTGTGAGGGTTAAACAATTGAGACTTTTGTAATGTTGCGCAATCTGCTTGCTCCTCAATGTTATTATCCTTGACAGTTCTTGCATTCATCTTGTCGAATATCTTTTGATTGGACGATGTTTTCTTTATGGGTACCTAAACGAGGAATGCAAAGACTAAGGGGAATCATATTCAAAATCATACATATTGATAAGAGAAGATACATCTAAAGTCAAAAAGAAATGTTCCTTTTCCAAGCGTTTCCACTCATCAGAATTTAAGACTTCGTTCGCGTGGTAAAATATAAAATCTTCAGCAGCTTTTTTTAGGTCTTCGCTGTGGTCATGCATACCTGCCAGCGACAGAATACTGCAAACATTAGTCACGGAAAGTTTGGATTTCAATACAAAAGAGCATTTCTTTTGTAGCTCCGGTAATTCATAAATGTTTGCTGCCCTAAAAAGATCCATTGCACTTTCACACTGAAGTTCTTGAACAGTATCCTTATAAATGTAAAACAACAAACGGCCCAAGGTTTCAGCGTTGAAATCAGGAATATCAACAATGTTACCGGTTTTCTCTTCCGTGTCTTGGTCGAACATGGTTTTGAATTTTGGAGAGCGGTTAATTAAAACTTTCTTATGGGCAGGAAATGACTTCGCTCCTGCTCGAAGGATAACATCATTTAAACTTTCGTCTTCGTACAAGTCTTCAACGATCTTTTTAAATGGACAACACGTAACAGAGGCCTCAACAGGTTTGATTAGGTCCATTTCCAGCATGTCTGTCGTGTTGGTCTTCAAATCTTCCAAACTGTAGTGTTCTATTCGACTCCAGATAGGATCGGCTCCAATTAGAAATTCACATCTCAAGTACAAAACATCGTTCTGCAATACAGAAGACTCACCATTCACTAGCTTATCTTTTTCGATGAATTCTTCGAATGTATAAACGTCGTACAGATGTTCACAAATATACTGTAGACTTTCCTCGGAGTGTACAACTCTCCCAACATTGTCCAAGAGACATAACTTACAAAGAATACGGTGAAACCTTGTAGCAGAATCTTGATCTATTTGAATGTTCACGTAAGTTTTACCGTTCCTTTCGCTTAAAGAGAAACTGAGAATCAGTTGTGGGGATCTCTTTAATGTTGGATTCACGAAGTGTATTATCTTTTCTCCGAGTACAAGTGTGCTGAAATGTCTTATGGCCCAGATACAGGAGCGTCGATCCACACTCAGGCGAGTGCGGGCAAAGCAAGTATCGACTTCCGATACTTCAATTCCTGTTTTCCACATTTGACAACAAATTATGAACGAATCATTCGATAAAAACTGAGTTCTTTGAAAGAAAACATCATAATTCTCCAGCTCTAGCGGAAGGCTGCAATTGTCTGAACCTGCGAACTGGCGTTTACATGTTTTCATAGCTATAGGTGTTCCATCGGCGGATTGGACTGAAAGTTCGATTTCTATTTCAATATTGCCTGGTACATCATCTTCTCTGTGGATGAAGATGCACAATAGACTTTCGTTAAATAAGTTATGCATCATTAACTTCCATTTAGTTTTCTCTATGGTCTGTGCGATAAAACTAGGACTTTCTACGTATTCAGAAGCGAGAATGGATGTTCCATTTTCAATTGTCCAGATGAACGTAAAATGGGCTTTCCTTTGAAAATCATTTCTCGCTTTCGCAGCCATTGCTGGGTCTTGTATTGAGTACTCCAATGGAACGAGAATGGCATCTCTGTGCTATATTATATCGAGAGCGGGGGAATTTCCCGTATTTCTTATCAGATATTTTATCGAACGATTGCGATTTAATGGAATGAACAATCAGGTACCGCTGATATCTACTTTATCAGTTTTTTCCTTCAATATTTATTATTTTTTATTTTCAAACACAAATCAAAAGCTGTTAACTGAAAGTTGCTAAATGCAAACACATGAGTTACAACAACAAATTTTCTTTAGAGCTGATTAAAACTATCATTTTTACGATCAGTGTACGATCCTTATTATCAAGAATCATTTATCATCAACGGAAAAACGCATATCAAATTTTATCTATTTTTGTAATATAATACGAAGGATTTCGAGCATTTCCAAAAAAAATTCGTTTGCTTGATTTCATGAATACGTTTCAAAATTCGATTCGTTTCTTAAAATTTTAAAATTACAGGCAGTTAAGCAAATAAAATAACTATTCTCAAAGGGACTGTAAAGCCGTAACTATTTGAAAATATTAGACATTTCTTAAATAAATTTTTATGCATATTTTAATCAAAATATATAAATTAAATTCTGTACGGTACGATAAAATTGTTTAAAATCATTAGAAAGCTCTTTAAAAAATTTATTACAATACGTGAGTCTGTTGATACAATTTATTACTATTATTATTTACTTACTATTATTTATTATTTTTACTATTACTGTTGTCTTTTTCGCCAATTTATTTCGCCACTTTGCAAGCATAACTAACCAATCAGAATGCGGCAAGTTTGAAATAGTATTTTTGATCTGTATGAACTTCAATCACCATGGCGCCTCAAGAATATAGTAAAACACCTATTGTAGGGACTATACATTTTATTTATAGTGATAGCATAAAGCATTTATAGATAAAAAACTTTTATGCAGAAATTTGTTATAAAGTTGTGAAAAATATTAAAACTCAAATGGGATTTTACCGTTTTATAGCCTATTCCACTAATCTATATGCAGTATTATAAACTGAACGGATTGGCTGAAATGCGGTTGCGAGTCAGTGCGGAGCACAGCGGGTGTTTATTATAATAATTGTATTTTGTATAATAATTATAATTTGGAAAACTACCAAAAACTTGAAATGACATTCTTTTTCTTTAAAATGTCTTCTCTTTTTAATTAACGTCAGACTATTATAGGTTTAACCTTGAATCACTGATTTCATGCATTTTATAATGGTATTAGTTGAGAAATCGAGGTCAATAGATGAAAAGATTTCTCAAATTTTTTGTATCCCATTTGCGACCTTCTACGTAAAATTACCTGACAGAATCAGTTTATGCATGTATGATAGATCGCGCCAATTCGGTTTTTGAATCCATTGTTTAGATTGCCTTTACTGCTTGTGATGTTAAAAAGGATGATTTTGAAGTTTGAATTAATTGCTTACTTTCTGCATTTTACTCTGTGATATAAATTTAATTCTTACGGTAGAAGTTTAATTCATTTGCTTGAATTACAGCAGCCAAAAAAGCAAACATAATCTAGATTAATGCTCGTTTAAAGTGGGTTATCGATGTTCTTTTAAAGAAAAAATTAAGATGAACTGAATCTGAAGTTCCGTCATTAATCTGTCATTTTCATTACTTTGGGGACACATTTTAATAAACGCAGTCATTAAATTAAAGCTATAAATTTAATGATGACTTAACGATTACAGATGCAATGAGCATGTACAGATGTGACTTGTATTTAGAACAATAACGAATACAACACCCAAGATGTCTTTCTGATATCTTACAGGTTGCCCAGATAGCAAAGAAGGTTGCGGAAAGGTTGCCATTTCACTTTCCATAGGCTGTCCGCGAAAGCATTTCTGTGCAAACCGTTTGGGAAACCATTGGCTCAAGGTTTACTTAGGAAAGCTTTTTATGAACTACCTCACCGACAAGGTTTGAACGACAAGTCCACGAAAGCATTTTCACGCAAACCACTTCGGAAACCATTCCCGCAAAATGGACGTAGGAAAGCTTTTTATGAGCCACCTGTCCACAGGTATGTATCCTCGTCAGATCTAGTGGTTAGTGCGCTTGCCTTCTAACTCTATGAATGCCGGTTCGATCCCCGGTTCGGAGGGATTTGAAGTTTTATCGCGATCTACAACGAAATTGTAAAAGTAAGTTCAATTAAAAATTAGATTAATCAAATTAATCCTCGTTTTCACGACAGTTGTTAGGGAGGTAATCTCAAATTACAGCGTCTGTAAATTACATTTTTCTTGTAGTTATAGATTTATAAATATTTGTTTATAAGCATGCAATACAAAACATGCAAGCAAAATTACAAACATTCGATACAAATCATGCAAACGAAACTACAAATATACGATACAAAACATGCAAACAAAATTATAAACACGCGATACCAAACATACAAACAACATTATCAACATACGCTACAAAGTATGCAAAGATGCTCAGCTTCTGTAATGAGAAAGAAGATCAGAGAATTGTGAGATCATACAAAATACATATTTAGACAAGCCCTGTAATTCATTACTTCTGAGAGAGCGAATTTTAAGTATTAACTAAAGGAAAAGGCACTTTATTCGAAAATTTCTAATTTTTTCCGAAAAAAGATAAGAGTAGGTTTTGCTTGGATCTTCCAGCTCTTTCAAAGGTAACTTCTTTACAGTTTTGCTCCTTTTTTAAATTGGAAAAATATATTCCTAATCGTATCTTCGGTAGTTATTCAGGAATGGGATTATATCATCTATTTTTCCTAAAATCCTTTGAGCTGAAATTTTTCATTTACTAATGGTTGAAACCCATAACAGCAGCATTTTTGTCATGAGTGCCTGAATGACAATCATTAACTTCTGAGTGCGTAGCCTCAGTAGACGCCGAAGTTCAGTTTTCTCTTCACATTGGGGATTTAATGATTAAATTCAATCTGATTCCCGGTGTTGTTTATGATTTTATGAATATTCTGAGCTTTCTTCCTTACCTGTTCTTTTTATAAAAAGCCCACGGTTGGAGAGAAGAAAGTAATGCATTTCATTGAAATTGAATGAGTGACCAACCCGGCCGGCCATATGAGTTTGAGTGGTCGTTTCTAGGGGTTATTTTAACATTATGCCTATGGTCGTTGAGAGGGGTGGACGCTGTGCAGGGGCTGCAGAGTGGTTTGCTTTATTAGAAAGCAATATTTCTTTCTATCAGTCGACATATTATTTTACCTTCTCGTATAGGATGTATATTAAGAGAAATTAATGTAATTGCCAAAAAATTCGACTTCCAGATTTTGATGAATCTGCACGTTTTAAACCTTTTTTGGAATTATGTATGTCTGTGTACGTGATAATTGAAAAACAAAACGAGTAAGACGTATAAAATTTGATATGTCGTCTTGAAAGCAAAATTGTAAATTTCTAATATTTTGGAAGAAATCCGTGTACGAGAATTCTGCCTATCTCTCCAACTACGTTCATTTGAACGCGATAACTCGAAAATGCATCGAGTTGAGTCGATGAAATCTGGCAGACCATTTTATCACGAGAATTGTAGATCTTTTACAAATCTTGGAATCAAATTTGACAAGAGTTTGTTGACTGTCAGTCTGTATGCACATTCGCGAGTATGTGAAGATGATAACTTAAAAACGCAGAGACTTAGATAAATGAAGTTTGAAATGTGATTTTGTGATAAAAATTGTGAATATTTGTCACAGTTTGAACCTAGTTAGTCGGAAGGAAATGTCCAAATGCATACTCGGATTTATACTAAGAATCACAAAAATTCGCCATGTTGTGTTGCATACGCCACGTGACTGTTGCGTAAACCTGGCACGTAACTCACTTGTGTGTTTTTAACTTCCAATGGAAATTTTATTCAGTCATATACTTTTTCACATTTCGTACGAATGCGATTATTTAAATGAGTATGTAAGGTAGGGAACAAATGTCGCCCACTTAGCTATTATTTTAATCAGAGGACTAATTCATGTGCAATTTGTCTAAAAATTGTTCCAATCTATTATCTCGGCTATTATCCAAAACATACCGAATTACAACTTTAACACATATGTGTAACAAACTCCGCCACTTTCTTTTTGAGACCGCGGCATTTTCCCTACTAATGTCAGTGTTCTGACTATCGCCCACTATATGTCCCTAATATCGCCTATGTCTAAAATGGATTGAAATAAAGTGTAACTTATGCTAGGAACATACTTTCTTTATTGAACATGAAAATTAAGGCACAAAAAATGGAAAGTAATACAAGACAGTTTTTTTTGTGCTTTTAGGAATATAGTTAAAGCATTCTTTTAACACTTTCCCCCTAATTAAAACAACAGAATAAAAAGTTCTTAGGAGCATTGTCAGGTGATAGCAAATCAACAATGTCCTTTTTAAAGCTACTAAGCTCATCCAGAAAGTACGTACCGTTTGCGCGTATCTCCAGTGCATCTGACAGCACGTATCCTTTCCTTGCACAATCCTTTTGTATTTTGGTAATTTTTTATGTAGTGCCCCTTATAAAGAGCTACGGCGATAATAGGAATACCCAAATGGGCGACTTTGGGAACAACCTAACCCTCAAACATGGTGACATCCCTCTTCGGAACCGGTCCAAAACCCCAAAAATAAACTATACTAAAATATAGACAATTATAGGCACTATTACTGCCTCAAATGGTTATAACATTATGACTTGAACTTTACTGATTATATTAAAAGTAATGAAGCATAATTATTAATTTACCTAATAAGAAAATCAGCAAAAATTACCAAAGAAAAGAAAAAAACAATAACACACACACACACAGGTTCAAATGGCTTCCTGAAACAACTACTGAAGGGGGAAGCTTTGTAGTTCCTGTAGTGGCTACTATATACCACTCGAAATCAAGAAGAAACCGTGGTAACATTGAAATTTTTAACATATGTTTGGCAGAAAGAGACACGTGTTTATATCAATAAAAGATATGACAAATGGTTTTCATACTCCCCCCCCATTCAGAGTTCAAATAGCAATATTTTTCTATATCAATTTATATTCCTTTCGATTCAAACAATACGATGAATTAACTAGTAGTTATGTGAAAAGTACGCATAACTCCCAAAACAAAACAAAGCAAAAAAAGTCTATCTGATCTTCATGTCAGCCTTTAAAAGTTTGGCCATTTTTTTCGGATGTAAATTATTTACAAAATATCTGCTTTTATCAGTATTTAGAAAATTACAATTAAATTTCTGCGTTTATCAGTATTAACAAAATCATAAGTGAATTTCTTGGCATTATTAAAATGACTTTAATGTTTCAATAGTGCCAAACTCGCCAATGATGCATCAAGCATTGAAAGTATTAAAACGACCACCATCATGAAACAGAATTGAAAATTACAAATCCTTACACATAAGTCGTTCCCAATGATTTCAAGGAATTTTCATTCGGTGACGGTGACAAAGAAATCGAGACAAACAAATTTACAGACAAACAGACGAAATGCCGAACGATCGAGTAAAAACAGGAACTAGTTTTGCTGTCATACATACAAGGAAAGTTCCGAAAGTAAGTTTCGTCATGCTTTTTCACAAGGAAGCTTTATTACAAGCAGAAACATACAATGACATAACAAAGTACAGACTTTTGGCTATTTCTCCACATATTCGGCACCGACATTGACACATTTGTCGTACCGTGAAATCAATTTCAAGAAACCATTCTGAAACCATCCACTATCATGGCTCCTTTTACTTAACATAAGCTCATAGCGGAAATGAATATTTAAACTCATTCTTAAAACGAAACTTAAACCAAGTAATTTAAGTGTAACAGTTAATTTTTAATTTTTGTATTTAATTGTTAATTAATTTTCCTTTGTAATTCGGAGAATAATCGACGAACGTGCTTCACAAAAACAGAAATTCCATTTCTTTCCCCTTCTCTGTTTTCAAAAATAGATGAATTTCAAAGCTGATATTTTTGCAGTTAGTTTATTTTTTCACATATTTTTCTCTATCTGTCTATAACACAACAAATAAATACTGATAACACAACACATATGAACCAAAAGGTACAAGAAATGTCCTGAACAATTGCGAAAGACGATAGCCAAGAACACTGCAGGTAATTGCCTTTTCGTAGCTATTTAAAATGAGGCTGTTAATTACGCGAGAATCCCTAATCCCAATTAAGGAATAAGAGAGCTCTCCGGACGGCGTTTTGAAAACAGTAAAATTGAATTATGATTCAGAATCTTGCTTGCTTGTCCGTGGGTTTCATGAAGAGGTTGGAGCAGACACTGGTTAATGGGTAGGCTGCTGCACAACAGAGTGGTTCTAATATGTCCTCAGGCTCTGGGATGGTAACTCGTTAATTCATTTGTGCTTCTCTGTATATCCTGGGCTTTGTTGCGGAGCTAATTCCAATCCCTTAGGGCCTTTTTTGGAGCGTTCAAATTGACTAGCAGCCTCGCTGAAGTTGGAATTATAACAATTGTAATTAATGAAAACTAGTTGTTTCCTTTTTGTTGCCTGCCTAATATGCTATTCTAATTTGAACTGATATTATTTAAGCATATAATCGTTAAGTATTTCTTAAGTCAATTTTGTTCATGAAGTAAGCTCTGTGTTCTTGCTGAAAATGTTTCTGTAGGTTAATGTTGTAACATAATAGATTGGAAATGAGTTGTCATCTAAAGAGTTAAGAATTAAATTGTTTTTAAATATATTGCAGAAATCAAAGAAAAAACCCAGCTTGACGTTAATCTGGCATCATTAAACAGATAAAGTTTTGAGCTTAAAGAAGTTATAAGTGTTTTCTTGAGGTAACATTTTCCCAAGTTATCGTGGGAAAACCTCAAATTTTCGAATTCAAAACACAATAGTGAAGAATAGAACTGGAGCGTATATTTTAAACCAAATATGAAAAATCATATTTTATATGAATTTAATCATGTTTATACACAACATTCTTGCCCTGAATATATTTTGTTTTATTCCTTTTATTCTTAATTATTTTTCCGAGCCTTATTTTTTACACGAATAATGTCATTTGTACAAAATAGCGAATTTAACGCACAAAAAAATCCTTGTGTGATATAATTCAGCAGAATGCGAGATAAAAGAATTATATTGGTATAGTTATTTGTTTTCCGATATTTTAATAGTGGAATGAGTTGTATGATTGCTTACTTTTTTTAATGGAGTTTTACTGCCTGATGAGCATGTAAGTAAGAAGATAGTATTTCTCCTCTAAATATTAAAAATAATATAATATTTTGATTATATCATTAATTGTTCTTGAAATTTTTTCATATCTTTTTATTTTTAACGTACTGTTAGATACGAAACCGTAAACAATCATAAATATTTTATTACAAGCTTCTTTAGATTCTTGATCGATATTTCCTCACTTTCTTTAGGGTAATAAGTATATATTTTTCATTGCATGTTGAATTCGAATTTCGAATGCTGCATCAAATTTTCATTTTTCAATAGATAAAAGCCTTTCGCACAGAATTCTGCATAGAGCTCTTAATCCGGCCACTTGTCTAAAAGAATCGTTATGAAGATTACATTTGTTAGGGTTGCTTTAATTTACATTATGTCTTTTTATTTTATGGATTATTAGTAGGTTTTTTATGTTATTTGCTGTACTGTAAATACGCATAACATGTTATTTGCAGGTACTGTAAAATTAAGTATTTCTTCTGTAGAACATTTTTCTGACTATTTTTCTGCTTTTTTCTGGAGAAGTTTTGTTTGCGCACTGGAGATTATGAAATTTTATAGTAATTTATGAAAATTTTAGTATTTTGACAGAAACATGCGATGATTTTCGTTCTATTATGTGAATTTGGGTGTTGGTTAAGCACGGATTTGATTCAATTTGCAGGAGACGATATATTCACTAAAGCGTTAGTCATGAATTCGCACCTCAAATTTCTTTTATTTTATATCAAAAATCAAATTTTCAATCTTAATGAGCTATTTGCCTAAAAAGATGTCATATTTATTATCAAAAAAATTTAAAACAACCTGCAGTTATTGGATACGCAAACTGAATAGTTTAAAAATTTGCATCATCTAATAACATCATTGCAAAATAGTAATTTTTCATACAAAAAATGTCGAATTAACTAACCATTAAAGTTTTAAATAACTTCAGAGCTTAAAATAATATATTAACTAACCCCGTACACCACTGACACGAAATCTGAGAGACTATGAGGGCAAAGCGCAGTGTTCTGATCCACAGGTTAAAATTGCTAGTTTTACTCTTTTTATATTACGTTAGGTTACAGTTTTAGTCTGGGCTATGCATATGGTGTTTTTTTCCCCTTTTCTCAATTGCATGTCTAATCTTTTCAAGTATTCAAATTTCGGATAATATTTGATAGTCTATGTCCATGAAATTCAATTTTTTGTTTGATATTACTCAATTCGGTTTGATATTACTCGCGGGTGTCAAGGACGAAATTTTTTCAGGAAAGTGAGCGAAGGTGTCGGAGATTGGCGGGGAATTTGTCTATCAGTTGCCATTTTTCTTGCTTTCTCGCATGGAGGGGTAAGTTGTGTTTCTTCCTTTGTGAAGTGCTATCGTTTTGTTGAAATAACGGCAAATTAATGCCTGATGGCTAATGTTTTTTCGAGCGTTGAGATCTTTTTTTCTGAAACAATAAATTTTTGTTTGGTGTTATTGTGTTTGCGTGTCGGAGTTTTATTTGCGGGTATTCTTCCTTTTTTCTTTCAATTCTCTTGGGATATTTCGGGTCACGAGAGCTCAATCTTTTTTCGGACGAAAGTGTAGGGTCTTAGCCCAGTGATACTGAGTTATGAAAAGATTTCACCAGACACAGCAATATCAGGATATTAATTTTAATTAAAGCTTCTTGGTTACTGGATTATTTACAAAAATATACAAATTAATATCAATCATAAATTCTGCCTAACTCAGGATGATATAGCGTAAAAATAAAGTCAGAGTTCAATCTGGAGTCAATCTCAGATTTGTTGTGAATCTACTCGTAAGGAAACTGAAAAGTTCAGTAAAGTTCTACTCAAGGCGAGTTCAATGTCCGAAGGCGGGAAATAATGATTTGAGAGATTAGACCGCTCAAGTAGTTGCTTATAACTACCAAAGAGTTATATCGGTTACCGAAGTAGGTAAGTGGCAGTGAAGTTTTGCACGTTCACTTTCGAGACAAATTCCGAAGAATTCCTCAGTTGCTTTCCAACTCTCTAAGTGCTTATTCAGGCAAGGTTTGGCTTAACAGTTTCACGGGACTAGGTCCGAACAAGTACAGCTTCTCGGGCTGAGAGCTGCCTTCAAAATTCTCGATCACGAGAATTCAATCTCGAATATCGACTCCCCTCTTCCGTTCCGAATTCCAGCTTAAGAACACCTTTGACCCTGCCCTCTGAGGCGTGGCCGAAATGTTAAATTTTCATGATTTGTCCGGGTGATGAACAGTTTCACCAACCACAAATCTCTGCTCCTCTTCCCGCTTCAGCATTGGCAAGAGCCACAACGTAATGCGTTCCTTCTGACGGTCAACTTGGGTGATCTTTTCAACGGTCAGTCCGCACGGTCCTTTCAAAAATCCTCCGGGTTATGTAATCAGGATCGTTTTTACGACGTCGGCTTCCTTCCTCCGTTCGCTTTCAGCTAGCTCGCTGGGGGGTCTTGTCACTCGGTCGCGTGGGAAATTGGAGGCCTCTTGGGACCGCACAAAAGTCAAACTCTCACAGAAAAATATCCCTTTATTTGAATCTTTGCTTGCAAGTGATCCTTGAGAAAGTCTGTAAGGCCGGATTCTTTTTTACTTCTTTTTTGAAAATTTAAACTATAAGAGTTACTTTGTGTTTCTTGCCCTAAAAGAAAAAAAAGTTTTTGTCTACTTTTGTATTTCTGTTGCAGCAGCATTTTGCGCTCTCTGGATGCATTGTACTCCTTTAGCTTTCAATTGTTCGACGTTTTTCTTATTTATTTTACTTATTGTTGCCTTTTGGCTAGTTGTCTTTTCTTGATGTATTTCAGTTTTCCAAATGTAATTTGCTATCAAACATGATAAAAACTTATATTCGAGCTTCCTCATACTTACATGTTTTCTAAATTAAAAAGAACAAAATTGCTTTTTTTTAAACCACACTTTTATTAGTTTACTAAAGGTAGAAATTTTGTTTTAATTATTTTGTACTTCTTAGTAAATGTGATATTAAAGTAAGTAAGTAAATATGATATTAAAATAATAAGGAATTTCATTGACGAGAAATATGTCTCAAAAAGCATTCATAAAAAATAAATAAAAAAAATTGATAACACACTTTTATTAAGCAAATATTTTCTATTTTAATCATTTTACAATTTTTAGTTTCTCATTATTATAAATACTATAAAATTTAATTAAATTAATCCATTAAAATCCATTATAAAGTTCGAAAAATATTAAAATATTGTATTGCCACCCGAAACACTCAAGTGGACCAATTTTCAAAAGTAACACATTTGAAAGTGGGTGAAAAGTTGATTAAAAAACTCCATCTTCAGAAACATGAAGCAAATCAAGTTAAATAAAGATGAGTGCTATTAAAATAGCAAAATGCAATAGGCTTATTTCGAAAAAATATTATTATCATACTGCAGTAATTATATTATTCATCGGTAATAAATAATCAGAAAGAAGGTAACCAACATTTCTTATGGATAATTCAAACAAACTTTAATAAATCAATCTTCATTTTTTAAAACAATTATACAAATTAATAAATATAATGTTGAGATAATCAGAAATAAAAAATTGTTGAGACAGAAAGAAGCGGAATTTTAGAAAGGGTTTTATGGCTAGGTAACGACTTCTCATTTGCTGGGAGGATGATATCACTCCAGCTTTCGTCCTCGTACAAATCATCGAAAGCTTTCTTGAAGGGATAGTAAAAGGGCTCCGAGTTCGGGGGTATGCATGATGATAAAGGAAGTAAGAGCCCCACCTGTAATGACAATAGGCATCTCAGGCATTTCTGTTTTCAGTTCCACGTCCTCTCAATGCAAATGTCTATACATTTCACGTTGTTTCCAGACAGGATCAGCTTCAATTAGAAATTCACATTTCAGAGATAAAACATCTTTCTGCAATAAAGAATAATCATCATTCACCAGCTTATCTTTTTCGAAGAATTCATGAATAGTGCAAATTTGCCTTCGATTCAACTGAATGAATTCCCAAATTTTCTCGGAGTGGGAAACTCTACCCTCACTGTCTAACAAAGATAACTTACAAAACATACCGTGGTGCATTTTTGCATAATTTTGATCTATTTGAACGCTCACGTAAGTTTTACCATTCCGTTCACTTAAAAAGAGACTGAGCTGGAGTTGCGGGGATCCATTTGAGGTTGGATTCACGAAGAGCGTCCTCTTTTGTCCCGGCCGGAGGTTGCTGAATTCCTTTATGTCCCAGACAATTGAGCGCCGATCCACACCCAGGCGAGTGCGAGCAAAGCACGAATCGGGTTTCGATATTTCAGTTCCCGTTCTCCTCATTCGACAACGAACGGTGAGCGTATCGTTTGGTAGGAACTCGGCTCTTCTTTGAAAGAAAACTTCGTCGCTATCCTCAAATAGTCCAACCAAGCAATAGTCCGTGCCTGTGAACTGTTTTTTAGACGTTTTCGTGCCTAAAGGTGAGCCATCGGTGGCGAGAAGTGAAAGTTCGTATTCTATTTCAATGCTGTCTGTTGCTCGGAAACAACAATTTACAATACTGTCGTTATCATCTTCCCTCTGGATGCCAAGACTCAAGGTTTTGTAGTAAAGGTCCCTATCCACCATCAATCTCCATTTTGTCCTTTTCATGGAGTGCGCGGTGAATCTGGGACTAGTTAAGAACAAAGAAACGAGAAGTTCTGAGCCATTCTCAATGGCCCAAATGAACGTGAAGTCATATTTTCTTTGGCAATTTTTGTTCAATTGCGAGGTCATTGCTCTGTCTTGAAACTCTGTTGAGCACTCAATTAAACATTAATACCACATTTGCGCTGTATTACAACACAATTTTCCTGGTCTCCCTTATCAGGTATTTTGACTGAGGCACCACGATCACGTGGATGAGAAAGCAAGTTCTCGCTTCTCCTGGAGGGTTTAGTAATGGCGGGGGTTGAGTTACCCTCCACCGATGACGATACGTACCTCCTTCGGGAGGGGCCAGGACGTGGCCGGTGATTACTGTGAGTACTCCGAACTCAGTATACGAGTTGTTTTAGCGATCGTTCTTTAATTGACCTCGAACGTTAAGGCAGGGTGAGGGTAACTGGATTTCCGGTTATCAGGTATTTTGCCGAAAGATTGTAGTATAACTGTTTCAATAATCAAATAAGCACCAGACATCTACTTTATCAATCATGTTTCATGGACGAAAACTTCATATATCTGCTTTATCAAGCATGTTTCATGGACGAAAACTTCATATATCTGCTTTATCAAGCACGTTTTATGGTCGGCGTTTTCTGCTTTATTAGTTCTTTTCCTTCCCCTCGGAAATCAAACAAACCTGTTTGTTGAAATCAGGGAAATTCAGTGTCATGCGATCGATTACTGTGCAAGAACAGTATCAAATCAATCAATTTTGCGATAAGCATAGATTGTAATTTTAAAAGAGTTATCTTCCAACAACGGAAGTGCGTGTGTGAAGATATTAATATTTTTTTTGTCGATTTCTAAAAGATATCACAAACCACAGTAAGTGTTTTTATTAGATCTGCTATAAAAAAAGTGCCTTTGTTTCATTTACATTATACCTTACAAAATTTATTTCTTTTTTTGAAAATTTTTTAAACAGCGCAGTTAAAACAAGGGCAAAATAATTGTTTTCAAAGAAAAAGTCCAACAAATTGTTATATAAAGGCAGTAAAATTTTCAGAAAATAAATTTTGTAGCCTATATTTTAAGCAAAATAGCAGAATTAAATTTTGCATTTAGGAAACAGTTATTAAAAATAAGTTCTGCCATCTACAGGAAACTTATCATGTTCTAGATCAGCTTTCTAAAATCAAGATCGTACATTTAGAGTATTACTAATGTTTTTGTTACAGCTCTTTAGTACATTTAATGAGGTAAAATCGTGTGTCAGTTTTATGTAAGGTTGGTTTTATTGATGAATATTTCTCATTTACAAAAGATACAAAAATATTGTTCAAAAGATGGCAGAGAGTCGGGAAACAAAGGTAAAAAAAAGTTTGACTTCAAGATTTTGATGATTCTGGACATTTTAGATTGTCTTAGAGACAAATTATGTCTGTCTTTTGATCTCTTTGTGAGCACCATACCTCAGAAACACAAGATTAGAAGTTTTAGGGCTGTAGAAAGAACTCCATAAAATTAAAAAGCTTTCATTTTAAAATTTACTGCACTGAATATTAATTATGCGTGTTTCAAAGTAAATTTTGTTTAACTAATTATTTTTCTTAACCAATTAAAATCCGTTTCGATTATTGTAGTCAGTGACAACTCAGATTTCTGCACTAAGAAAGCACAGATGGACCGAATTATAGATGAATGACGTAATATATTTTCTACGCATCATAGTTAGGGTTGCTGTAATTGCCAAGCATTGACACAGGAAGTTTAAGTGCTAAATAAATAAAACATGAAAAAGTGGGTAGGTAATGGTTTATTTTACTCTGATAAAAATGTCATTATAGAGTTTAAGCAATCTAATAAAATGAACACTTAGGATAATAAAAAATATGTGAGACTACCCTCCTTTTTAGTCCAGTATTATTTTAAAGTTGATTTTGCTCTTAATTATATCATTTTCTTCTTTCACATAATTATAAAATTGGGAGCGTGTCATTTTAAAATTATAATGATAAATCATAAGAACTTCAGTTGCCTTTACTGACAACCTGTTTCTTTCGTTCGACTATTGAGTTGATATTAGGGAAAATAGTATAGAATGTTTGTCTATTCGTCTGTCCATGCTCAGATAGAACATGATAACCCAGAAGCACACAATGAAAGATGAATGAAATTATTTACTTGGTTTTAACGCCAAAACTGTAGATGTATATCAAGTATCATTTTTTGTCCAAATTGATTGTGAAGCGGTCCAAACTGCATTAACGATTCTCTTCCCTATTCTAAAAAGCTAAATACAAAACGCGCGTATTGTTTGAGTATATTTTAAAGTCGTTTCACTTGAATGACTACGGTTGCTGATGCAGTGGCGTACCTGCAACTTTTGATTAAATAATGCAATTCGTTGTTTGATGCCCTTGATATCAGCAGATATGTTGTGAAATCGTGCTTCCACCACCAGGCTTTCTTTCACATACCAGCAATTTACCGGAAAAAGGGCGAGAGATGTGAATTAATTACAATAAACATTTTTTGATGCACACAATGATTGAATTAGTTTCATCTTCTCAGTTATAAAATTGTTTTCCTGCATGTCTGATTTTGCCGCCCCTTTTTAAGTGCCGCCTCCCATAGGTACGCTACTGTGTTTATGATACGCATATTAACTTCTTATATTGCTATTTTACGGTTAAGGGTTAAACAAGTTTTTGTTTATAGGAGAGTGAATATTGTTACAGTCATGGAAAGTCGCTTCCCAGCAATACAGGTCTTATGGTTGGGAAGAGGGTTGGAAGGTGAAGCATGGAGTGACCTCAGCGACTCTCGTGGCACGCATGACCTTGGCGACAAATTTGGCGACCTTGGCGACAAATAGATTATTCCCGAAAATGCAACCCTTTTCTCGATATTTCTATTAGGGGCCGAGATCTAGGATTTTCCTGAAAATTCTATGTGACGTCACGGCCTATCGGGGAGAGTATATAAGACCGCGTTTGGAACACGGTAGCGTCTTTTGATCGACTGGTTACTTCACTTTGAAGCGTGAACGTCTTCGGAGTTCTATCCGCTGTGTGAGCTAATCAGCTGGTGAGCTGAGCTGTTATTGTCGTTACTAGTTATTTGCTGACTGTTTGTGCTGTTAGATATCAAAGTGCTGAACTGTCATTACCTGTGAATTGTTGTCTATTTACATTGGTAATCTGTGCAAGGACTATTGTTTCCTGTACCTGTGCTACGTGTTTTCCTGCATATTTTATAAATAAACCTTCATTCTCCATTATCCTGCGTGTTGGACTGTTTACACCATACACCACAGAGAGACCTTTTTGCAACAATATTGATCGTTAACTTGAGAACTTTTATAACTAGGATTGCTTAATTTTATCGTATATCTTAAGAAGCACCGCACCTTGTTTCGAACTGTTGTACACGAATATCGACTACGCTGTTTTTCTTCGGAACTACTAGAGGCCAAAATTCGCATGTCGCTAAGAGCAGATCAAATTACTAATTATTGCAATACAACAAAGTCGAGTAGAGTCCTGCTGGCTATCTGCTGGAAATAAAAGACTGAACGAGTGAGAAAGCACTGATGTTTACAAGTGCCAGCCGAAGCTATTTATTTAGATATCTGGATGGACTGATTTTACTTGACCGGTTTTTGTAAGACCGGTCCAAGGGGCATTGATTTCTACCATGCTTTTCATTAACTACATCTCTGCATAACCTCCTTTAAAAAGCTAAATTTCTTTTGAAATTATTCAACTCTTTGGCTTAAACTAAAAAAATCTTCATAAGAAAAGAGATTTACGAAGTTATTTTATTTTTAATTCCTGAAGATCAATGAAAATTGTTTGATAAGTTGAAATCTTGATAAAGAGAAAAGTATACCAGTAAATAATTAATTTTAAGAACAAAATTAAACAGTTTTCTAAAAAAAAATAAGGTCCTTAGCAGAAAGAAACCTGAAAAACGGACATTAACCTTATTACAGTTTAACCCTCCTAGCGTCAGACACGAGATATCCGAGTGAACTTTTTTCCTCTCATAACGGCAGACCCGAGACTGTTTCGGGAAAGAAAAGTTCCATGTAAGTGTCAGACCCGAGATTTTCCTTCTACAAGTTTTTCTTTCCCCCTCCCAGGTGTCACTCGGCGACATAATGAGAGGGAGTGTCTGTGGTCACGGGAGGGTCAGTTTGACAAACTTTTCTGAGAATACTCAAAGAAGGGTCTCCTAACAAAGGATTCTGTCACAAAGAATCAAGGTTAGAAGTCATCTGTCATTGCTGAACGATAACAGGTCTAATAGACCCCCTACGGCGCGAAAATGACCACAAAAGGGGGTTGAAATCCTTTCATCCACAACTTGAAGAATAACCTTCTCTTTTAGCGTGACAATTTCGTCAAAAGTAGCAATCTGAAAGCCTAACGGATGGAGGGTTAACTTTCCAGGAATGATCGTTATCTACGAAAGTATCTATCTCAGAATGATGGCAATTTTAATTGTTTCAATGTCTTGGCTAATCAATGGCGAGTTTGGCACCATTAAAACGTTTGAACCATTTTAGTAATATCGAGAAATTTAATTCTAATTTTATGAATACTGAAAAAAGCAGACATTTAATTGTTTCGTTTTTACTGATGAATAAATAATTCACGTAGAAAAAAAGAGAGATAAGATCATAGTTCGTGTTGAGAGTTCGTTTTTCCTGTTTTGTTCCATCTAATCTTGTTTTTCTCTTTTCTTGAAAATATTGTTTTTCAACAATTCTAACCAAGCGGTTGATAGCAATTCATAAAAATTAATTAAATTACTAATAATTTAAAGTAATTAATTTACTTATAATTTATACTAATTTAATAATAACAGGTTATTTTAATAATTTCATAGCAAATAACAAATTTAATCGTAGTTCATGATCTTTTATTAGTTAATAATAATAAAGAAATCAGTCAGATGACGAGATCAACACCCGAGAAGGAGCCACTGCCTCCAAATTTTCACGCCACACCAAGAAGAGGACATTTGACTGTGACGTATTTAAAGTGTACCAGGCTCATATATACATCCGGATCCTTTGGTCAAATGTGATCTAGAACCGCAAATCTGCCACTAGAAGATAACGGCCGAATAGTACTGCAAGCTATTCTGAAATCCTGAAAACAATAAACCCTCTCAAAATATTCTAATGAAATGTTCAAATTATTACTTAAAGATAACTTACATTATTTTAACTGAAAGTTACAACACATTATCATTTACAATTTTTTTTTATGCCACCAGAATAGAGTACTTTCTAAAATCAAAACTATTATAAGAACTCTCAAATATCATCTTCGAATCATTATTTTAAAGAAAATTCATTCGATTTTATTACTCTGCTGAACGAAAATAGCAAGAAAAGATATTCAATGTGTATCTTTGACATTCTATATTTATTAATGCCGGGTTTTAAAAAAACTAATGAAAATGAGTTAATTAAAGAATTATTATTAATGCACTGCAGTTATTAAACGACTCATTTGTAGTAAATCACCAAAAAAATGACAACATCACTTTAAGACATTACAACAGCATTTGAATATTAATCTTTATCTTTTGAAAAATCTATATAAATTTATAAAGATAATGTAAAGATAATCAGTATAGGAAAAAAAACCCACTCAAAATTTCAATAAAATCAAGCAAAAGCAATTCAATAAAATCAAGTTTAAAAGTTTAAATCAGCGTACTAAAACATGAATAAATTTTTCTAAGTATATAAATATTGCTTGAAAAATTCAAAGATAAAATCAAACACAACAAAAAAGAATAAACACATATTAACAGAGGAAAACTTTCTTCCAAGTACTTAATGAATTAAGCTATTGCTGGATAAAATAACTTTATTTGACTTCAAAATAACAGCCCTGTTTCAAAACATTCAACAGTTGTCATACATTTTATAGAAAAATAATCATATTTTAGAACCAAAAATAAGAATCTGAGAAGTATTTCAGGCATAAAATTAACCGCTTAAGGACATAACCCGAGTAAACTCGTCCTAAATACCTTAGGTTTCAAAGTAAGTAGGTTCTTAAGAGACATGAATTTAATTCAGAAAATTGTTTTGAACACAAGGAAAGAATACAAGGGAAAAAAATCAATACCATTGCACTTAGGAAGCCACATATTTTGTTCATTTTCTATAATACTGAGGTCCGTAGATTCGTTTAACACAAATAATGACATATTTATCTTCTCATCTTTCACCTTAGATACCATTTCCATTTAACTTAACAGATCTCCGCAAAGCAGAAACTTAAACTTCGAGTGCGAAATTGGGAAGATGTCGTGTAAGTAGTCAGTTCCCAGTCCATTCAGGGGCTTACTAATGAAATTATGGGTGGATGACGTCACCATCGCTGTTGACAGGACGTGCCTCCTCCTAAGGCTCTGACGCACGAAGAGTTCGAAATAAGTCTACTTTGCATGTCAGGAGTAATAATTTCCATGCCATTTCTGTCATAAAGTTTGCTGCATATCTTTTGATTACTTTAGCGGACTATGCTACGCATCCAAAGAATCAAATTTAATAGTTGCTTTGATTGATCGAAAGAATTATTCGCTCCATTATTTCTAAAGCTAACCGAAAATTTTCCTCTTTAAATTTTTTCCACTCATCAGAATCGAAGACTATATTATCGTGCTTTGATATAAAATCTTCCACACCCTTTCGCAGGTTGCCGTCTTTATGCATATCCGCAAGTATCAAAACATGGCAAACATTGCTCACGGAGAGGTTCGATTTCAAGAAGAGGGAGCATTTCTTTTTGAGGTCCAACAACTGATATTTATCTGCAGCCCTAAAAAGATCCCTTGCACTTTTCCATTCAAGATCTTGAACAGTGTCTTTGTAAATGTATAAGAGCAAACGGCGGATGGTGTCTCCGTCCATATCAGGAATATCGATAATCTTACTTATATTCTCTCTTTTGTCCTGCGTGAACATGGCTTTGAACACTGGAGAACGAGCACTCAGAACAGTCTTATGAGCAGGGAGTGACGTTGCACCTGCTTGGAGGTTGATATCACTTAAACCTTCCTCCCCGTACAAGCCTTCGAAAGCCTTTTTGAAGGGACAGCAAGCAATAATAGACTCTCCTTGTTCGCTAAGATGCATTTCAGACTTTTCTGTCGTTAATGATTCCAATTCTTCCAAATTTAAATATCTGTAATTTTCGATTCGACTCCAGACTGGTTCGGCATTAATTATAAACTCACATCTCAAGGATAATACATCATTAGGCAGAAGAGAGGTTTTGTCATTCATTAGCTCATCTTTTTCGAAGAATTCTTCAAATGTAAGTACTTCTACAAAATTTGAGTCAATATATTCTTGACCTTCCACGGAGTGTACAACTTTCCCATCACTGTCTAACAAAGAGATTTTAGAATAAATATAATTATCCCTTGTCGCATAATTTTGATCTATTTGAATATTCACGTAATTTTTACCATTTCTTTCTTTTAAAAAGAGACTCAGTATTAGCTGCGGGGATCCATCTAAGGTTGGATACAGTCTGTGCGACCTCTTTTTTTCTGGCTGAAGTCTGCTGAATTCCCTTAATGCCCAGATAGAGCAGCGTCGATCCACACTCAGACGAGTGCGAGCAAAGCACGCATCCACTTTCGATATTTCAGCTTCCGCTCGCCACATTCGACATCGAACAGTTAGCGCATCATTTGGGAATGTCTCAGCTATTTTATAAAAGAAAATTTCATCTCTTCTCTGAAATGAAGAAATATAATATTGGGTTGTGCATTTGAACTCTTTTTCAGATTTCCCCATTCTTAAAGGCGATCCATCGGCGGCCAGGACCGAAAGTTCGAATTCTATTTCGATGCTGTCCGGTCCATTGTCTTCCTGCCTCTCGATGGCAAGATGGATCGTTCCATTTACAAATATATTATTTTTCAACTTCCATTTAGTATTTTCCATCGACTGCATGATGAATGTTGGACTTTCCACTGTCATGCAAACGAGAAGGGCATTGGCATTTTCAATCGTCCAGATGAACGTAAAGTGGGCTTTCCTTTGGCATTCGTTGCTCGCCTTCATTCCTGTCTTTTGAAATTCTAAGTATTGGCTGCTCAGTTAAGTATGAAGAGCATCTTTGCGCTGTATAATTATCAGAGGGTATTTCCCTTTCTTCTTATCAGGCATTTTACCCGAAAGATTACGATATAGCTGCAGTAACAATGAAACAGGAATCTCTTGATATCTATTTTATCAGTATTTGCTTTCAATTCAGCGATTACTACAGTAAATGTGTTTTTAAGAACAGTGTCACAGCTATCAGTTTCGCAATAAGCATAAGAGCTTGATTTCAGAAGATTTTCTACTGAGAATGGAAGTTTGTAAATGTAGATTTTGAAAATTTTATGAACTTCTGAAAGAGCTCACTAACTACAATAACTTTTTCGATCATAGCTGCAATAAATATATTCTTCCTTTCAATTACTTTATACAATACATATTATTATTTCTTTTTCTTGAACATTTCTGTGAATTTAAACTGAAGAAGTAATTGTTCTCAAACAAAAATTTCAGCTAAAAGTTAAAAACAGTGTTCTCTAAGAGTACATAATAGTTAAAGAAAAAAGTTATAACGAAGAGTTCAGTAGTTGAATTTAAATTGTTATTTTCCAAAATATTGATCGATACATGTATAATTTGGTTTAACTGTTTATGTTGTTTCTTATTAGTACTATTTTATTTTGCACAGCTAATCAATACGGCCAGAAGTATTGATATATGATTAGTGATTTTTTGAAAGTATGTTAAAAGATTTGCTTTATTTTTCTTATTTTAGGGTACACATTTTTCGATTCTTTTTTGTAATATACTGACTTTTCATTTAAATCAAGTAACTTTTGTACATTAGTTTGGTTATACTTTGAGTTTTTTTTGCTTGTGGTTCCCCCACGAATTGGTCTGTATTTGGTGTCACTGTATTTCTCATTGTATATATATCTCAAAACAAACTTAGAAACACAAGACAAAAACTCAAAAACAATCAAGACACAATGGCAAAAAATAGATAAAAACCAAAATAAAATTGAAAAATATCATAGCGAGCCGCTCGTCAGAAAGAGAAGCTCGCTCATGATATTAATTTGTGCTTTTTTCTGCCAACGACAAACGAAATCCGTTATAAAATGCCGCCATCCCCTCAAAAAGCACAAGACAAATTAAAATGGAAGAATTCGTGAATAAAAGATAATTACATTTAAGATGATTTAAAAAGAATCGAAAGCAAAAAATCCGAATACAAAAGACCTAGAATAATATATATTTATATTGTATTTTTACTACACATTTCTTTTGATTTTTTATGAATGTTTGTACAATGTATGAATTTGTGTAGCCTTTTCCCGTTGACCGTTAGAACGCTCCATACCTGAAGTGTGAGTAGATTGGCGTGGTTGATAAATAAAAGGTTTGCTTGCTGCTGAAAATATAAATATAAAAAAAGTTTTATTATAGCTGAAAAATGTAGGAAATAATATTTTTCGTAAAAAATATAGACTGCAAAACGAATTCGTAAAAGCGTATGGTGATGATAGGAATAGCGAGAATCTTAATCTTAGCTTATCTTTATCCAAGCAAAAATTTTAATATCAATTATAATATATTTTATACGTTGATGAATATTGAGGAATTTTATTTCTTATGATATTCATTGTGCTGAATTGTTTTATAGTATTGTTTCCAGCGCCTCACTCTTTTATGGTTTTGTTTTGACGTCCTTATTTTTGATATAAAATATTTTCTACTTTTTAGCACGTTAATAAAAGGACTTTTTATATTTTTGATGCTTTCTACTTGTCTTTAATATAGTTCACAATTCATTATTATCTATGCATTATGGAATTTTAAAATTAATTTTGTCCTCATATTTACTGTCATTTAGTACCACTCTTATAAAATACAATTTATTTAAAATTATTCTACTAAATTATAATTAAGTTATGAAAATATTGCAACATCGTATGGCCATCGTAAGCACACAAATGTACAAAATTTCAGAAGTGTAGTAAAGTAAGAAGGAAATTAAAAATCGATTACAAAATTCGATTTTTGAAACATGAAACCACTCAATTGAAATGAAAACGTGGAACAGGAGGGAAAAAGGGGATGGCAACTGAAAGGAAGAGATTAAAAGATTTAAATTTTCTGAATTTCCCCCAGGATTAAATGTAGCTGGCTTTTCTATGCAGCCCGAATTAGACTATAATTAATAACTGAAGATTCTAAATCGCTGAAGAACAGTAGAGAAGTGGTTTACAAGTCCCCTCATATAAACCCAGAAATGCTGTTAATTGTCTTTTCCTTTCTATTTAAACGAATCTGTTAATTATGTGAATATAACCTTCATCTCCATTGAAGAGCAGCAATTCATTTGAGATGGCTTTCTGAAAAGAGGAAAATTGAATTCTACCTCGGAATAGCTTATGTGTGTATGGTTGAGGAGAACAGTTATTTATTAACAAATTAACTTAATCTACTTTTCTATCTAATAAGATGACCCCTTTCCCTTTTGATCTGACCCCTTCATCCAGGACTTAAGACCCTCTCTTCCTTTTTTTCCAGTACTTTAAACCACCTGACAAGAGTCTAGCAACCCTTGAAATTCCATTCTTCTCTGCCCATTGTAGCTGCGGCGACAACAGATGTTCTTTCATATGATGATTTTTATTGGAGAGAGAATGACCCGAAGTATCATTCTCTTTTTTGGTGGAAACACAGGAAAGACACCGCATAACATTCTTCAGTTTTCTCCCTAGGATGGTCTCTTTCCCTCCGGATGAAAGCAAAATCAGTAGTCTTGATTGATGTTAAAACACCAATGAGAATTGTTTAAAAATTTTCAAAAATTAGATAAAAAAATTGAAGAGCACTTCAAGTCATTAGAAATATAATTATTCGCTCTTTAAGATGGCATATAAACCATTTCCACGAGATAATTATTTCAAAAGTTACAATCGAAAAACTGAGCAAAAACGCTGGAGTAAAGCTTGACTTTTGTTATTTAATTAAATAAATTAAAAAATAATTAATTCTGGAAATTAAAAATTGCAGAGTTAATTCAGAAATGGACCTTCAAAATGGCATGTGCAAATTTCATGTCACTACTGTTCACAGCTTAGGATGTGTTCTTGTGACAGGCAAACAAACAGGCACATGTATTTCTGCTTTATATTATCGATTTTTAAGATAAGCATCGAAAGCACAATTTGAATTCAAAAAATAAAATTGATTTAAGAAGAGAAACTAAAAAAGTATAATCAATAAAAACTGTAAACTTGTCGAATATCTGTTATGAAAGCTTTAACTCTTTCCGATTGATAATTGTCTTGAATAAAAAGCTTCTGGTGAATTTCAAAACTTAAATAACTCATCCTATTGTTTGTGAATTCAAAAAAAAAGCTGAATAGCATCACTTTAAGTAAAATTCAAAGATACATTTATAAATAGAAATTCAAAACAATAAACATAATGTAAATATAATCAGTAGGAATATAAAATTTTTTTATTTTTATTCAGTTTTTTTAAATATTGCAAAATAATGAAGTTTTAATCAGCATTATGATAAAATAAATAAATGTTTATAAGAATATAAATATATCTGAAAGAATTCTAAGAAAAATTAAAGCACCAACTACAAAAACAAATAAAGGACATAAGCCAATGATTACGGAATAAAAATAATGTTTCCAAATGGCTACAGTCTTACGAAATTATTGGATAAAATCATTCAATAGCCTTCAAAGTAACAATGTTGTTTTCAAGCATTTAAAAATTACCTACATTTTGCAAAAAATAAATCATATTTTTCTTCAAAAACAATTTAGGAAAGATATAAAAAAATAACCAAAAAAGTTGCAAGTTTAATACAAAAACTTATTTTCAAATCCAATAATAATAATAAAATAAAAATCTATACCATTACACTTCAAAAGTCACATATTTAGTTATCTTCTGGAATACTAGGCTCCTACAGATGCTTTTAAAACGAATAATGACCTATTTACCTTCTCACAATTCGATAAAGATACTAATTGCATTTATCTAAGTGGACCTCCGACGTTTAACATCTTCGAGTACGAGGATGGGAAGCTGCACTATAAGTTAGCAAGTTACCTCTTTCATAGCGGCTTACTTATAACGTTGTAATTGGTTAACGAATACGTCGCTGATGATTCAAATGGCCTTCTTGTGTCGGTCTATGTTACATGATCGTCATTGCCAATATTGTTGTTCGCGCCAGTTCGGTCATTGAATTTGCAGCAGAACTCTTGATAGAACGGAGTTTCATTTATGTTAATTTTAGAAGAAGATGCTACTGTTACGATTAATCATGTTTACTCGTTTTATCGTGTGATCGAATAAATTATCCATTTCGCTATTTCTAGTACTAACCAGAAATTTTCATCTTTAACTTTTTCCACTCATCAGAACTGAAGAATTCATCAGCGTTTTCTGATATAAAATCTTCCACAACCTTCTACAGGATAGAGTCATCATATATCCTCAAGAGAAACAATGCTGCAAATGTTGGTCACGGAGAAGTTAGGTTTCAAGAATAAAGGAAATTTCTTTCGCAGATCCACTAACTGATATTTTTCAATAATATCCTTATAGTGTAGTTGTAAATATAAAGAAACAAGCAGCCCAGAGTGTCAAAGATCAGGAATATCAACAACTTTACTTTTCTTCCATGTCCTGCGTGAGCATGGCTTCAAACACGGGTGAACGGACACTCAGAAGGTTCTGCTCAGATACTGTCATTACTCAAGCTGTCGTCACCGTGCAATTCCTCTAATGCCCTTTTTAAAGGGCATCCAGGAATACAGGACTTACCTGGTTCGCCAAGGTGCATCTCAAGCTTTTCCGTCGTTGCCAGCTCCAGGTCTTCTGAATTTCAAGATCCGTAACTCTCGATTCGACTCCAGACAGGCTCGGTACCAATTTGAAATTCACATCTCAAATATAAAACATCATTCTGCAATAAAGAAGATTCATCATTCGCTACCTTATCTGTTTCCAAAAATTCATAAAATGTAAGAACTTTTGGGTCTTTCAAAAGAATAAAGCCGTGAATTTCCTCTGAGTGCGCACCTCTTTCATCAATGTCTAACAAAAAAATCTTACAAAATATAAAACGACTCCCTGTCGCAGAATTTGATCTATTTGAATGTTCACGTAATTTTTGCCATTCCTTTCACTTAAAAAGAGACTCAGAATGAGTTTTGGGGATCCATGTGAGGTTGGATCCAGGTAGTGCGTCCTCTTTTGTTCCGGTAGAAGAGTGCTGAATTCTCTGATGCCCCAGACAAAGCAGCGCCGATCCATACCCAGAAGAGTGCGAGCAAAGCACGTATCGCGTATCGATATTTCTGTTCAGGTTCTCCACATTCGACAACCGACAGTGAACGTATCATTTGGTAAGAACTTACCTCTTCTTCGAAAGAAAATAACATCAGTATCTTGATATAGTCTCAGCCAATAATGATGCGAGCTTGTGCAAGTTTCTTTTCCGGCTGTCATCCCTAAAGGGGATCCATCGGTATCGAAAATTGAAAGTTCGAATTCTATTTCAATGTTGTCTGGTCCATTATCTTCCTCTCTGCTTAGAAGAAGGTCTAAGGTTTTTGTGCGAAATACTGAATCGACTTTCAAGCTCCAATTAGATTTTTCCATGGACTTCGCGATGAGCGTGGGACTTTTTAAAAAACTAGAAACGAGCAAGAAAGACCCGTTTTCAATTGTCCAGATAAACGTAAAGTTGGCTTTCCTTCGGCAATCGTTGCTCGCCGTGGCGGCCATTCCTGTCTCTTGAAACTCCAAGGATCGATTTCTCCATTAAACGTGAACTATATCTGTGCATTGTAATATATCAGTGGGGATTTTCCAATCATTGTTATCAGGCCTTATGTTTAAATATCGTGATATATCTGCATCAACAATGAAACAGGAATCTCGTGATATCTACTTTATCAGTTATGCTTGATTTTATATCAATTTATAAGCAGGTAAGTGTTTTCTGATTTCTTATTCATTTTCCTGACCTTTAGAAACAAAGCAAGCCTGATAACTGAAAATAGAAAAATGCAGACACATGCGATACCACATAAACGTATCAAAGCTATCTATTTTACTGTAATCATACAGTGTTCTTTTAGAAGTTTTGGTTGCTAACAATGAAATTTAAATCTACATAACAAACGCATTTCAATGTATCTATAATATAAAACAGAAAATACATGTATCTGTCACAAGAACTCCTCCTAAATGGTGAACTGTAACGACATGAAATTTGCACATGACATGTACATTTCTAGGTCAACTGTGCTATTTTCAACTTTCAGAAAAAATTAGTTCTTAAGATATTTAGTTAAATATCAAACATTAGCCGCTGTTAAGTCTAATGTTTACACGTTTTTCACAAATAACTTCTGAAATATTTATCGCACGACAATTATTATTACACCATCTTAAAGAGCAAAGAATTATATTTTTAATGATACTAATTCCATTGCGGTAAGGTTTTTCTTTGACTGTTATTAACATTTTAAAATTTATTTTTAACTCAATTTCTAACAATACTTTCTGTTCTTATAAAATTGAATTAAATCCAATTTACTCTTTCATCAAATACTTCATCCATGTGCATTTGCCACTGTTACAGTTAATATAAGAAAATATTATGTTCTTTGGACATTAATTCCAAGGGAGACTACCCTATTAGCACAAGACGCTCTACAATACTGCTGTGATATCTTTACGATATTGGGCGGCAATCAGAATACCGGACAACATCGTGGAGATACCGTATAATATCTTGTGCTAATAGGGTACTAAAGTTATTATGAACTAATAAAGTTATTATGAAAAAAATAGTGCATTCTTTGAATACGAACAGAAAAGCAGAATCTTTATTTCCCCTTTTATTTCGTAGCATGATCTCTTTTAACATGCTTTCAACACAATCCAATGACGTTAATTACTCTCTATATGTGATGTTTCATTTCATTTCACAAATTTTTAAATGACTCTAATGAGTGTATAAAATCCTTCAAGATTATTGAGTCCGGTTCCAATCAGAGGAAAAGGTCCGAGGAGAAAAAGAAATAGAACTATGTGGTGTTTTTCCGGTCAGTCACACAAACACTAAAGAGAAGAGATAATGACAATGACTCCGGATAATGACAATGTAAGACAAGATATAAAAGAGCAGTTGTTGTCGCAGTAGCAATGATGGGGAGGGGGAAATGGAATACCTAGGACTGCTAGATTTGTACCAAGTGGTTTAAACTAGGGAGAGAAAAAGAAAAGAGGGGCTTAACTGAGGGCCGAGGGGATGAGTACAGCACGGGAGTGGACGAACAAAAATTAATGAAAGACGCTGCTGAGAATAAGCGTTTTATTACGTTGAAAGTGCTATAAATAGTTGAAAGTGTTATAAATAGTTGACTTGAAAATATTCCGATCAGCGCCTGGTATCCAGCCAGTCATCTATAAAATAAAGCAGAAAATATAAGTGTTTGTCTGTCACAAGAACTTTTCCTAAACAGCAAACAGCAACGACATAAAATTTGTGCATGCCATTCCTAGGGTCCATTTCTAGGTGAAACGTGCCGTTTTCAACTTTCAAAATTAATTAATTTTTAGGATATTTAATTAAATAAAAATTAATCAAGATTTTTTTCCTTTATGCTCTGTTTTTCGCCAATAAAATCTGAAAATAATTATAACACAAAGATTACTTACATTCTATCTTAAAGAGTTTATAGTTCCATCTTCCATTTATCTTTTTAATAATACCAGATTTATTGCCGTACAATTTTTTCTCTAATTTTAACAAACATATAAAAATTCATTCTCAACACAATAACTACCAATGATTTCTATTGTTGTAATTAAAATCAATTCATTTTTATTGTTCCAACAAATCCTACATTTAAGTGTTTTTTCACAATATTAAAGTTAAAATTAAAATATAGCTTTCTTTGGACGTTAAGAGAAAAGCTGAATTTTTGTTTCTGCTTTTATTTCGTAGCATGCACAGCTCTTAATATTCACGCAAATATCCGATGACATTAGATTAATTACTATGAAATGTTTCGTTTATCCTTCATAACTTTTTAAATAATCCTAAATAGTGTGCAAGGTCATTCAAGGTTATTGAGTCCCGTTCCTAACGAAGGCGAAGGACTCAGGGAGGAAAAGAAGGAACACTATGTGGTGTTTATTCGATCAGACAGACAAACACCAAAAAGAAGAGAATGGTACTTCGGCTCATGGCAATAAAAAGCATGATATGAAGGAACTTAAATTGTTGCCGTAGCAATTATGGGGAGGGGGGAAATGACATTTCAAGGGTTTCAAGACTCGTGCAAAGTGGTTCTAAGTACGAAGAAAAAACAAGAGAGCGGTTTAGCTGCTGGCCGAGGGGTCAGAAACACTGAACAGGCGAACGAAGACCAACAAAAGACGCTGTAGCGAAAAGCTGTTTAATTAAGTTTACAGTGTTATAAGCGCTTAGACTTGAAAATATTTTTATCCCGAGCAATGCCAGATACATCAGCTAATCTAAAATAAAAAGGTCAATCAGCATTTTCTTATGTCACATCGTTAAATCTTTGCCAATTCCGTAAAATCAGAAAATCTGCTTTTGATTCACTGAGTGAGCATTATGGCCAGTTTAAAGATTTTATGTTAATTCTATCAACGAGTACATCTGATGAGATTTTATTCACCATTTAATTTAAATAGCAGATGTCGAAATTTTGTTTCATAAGAATTTATTATATTTCTGTGATTCATCATATTGTGTAGTTATTTTCGATATTAATTAAAGTTTTTTTTGTAAACTCTTTGTGCTGACTAGGCAAAATTAGGATAAATTTCTAATTCATTTGACTAGGCTAGTTATATGATCTGTAGGCTCTTTCGAAACCATATGAATTCCTAGCCACTAGAGTAAGCGACTCAGATATTGTATTTCGTTAGTCGATAGCCTATGACTTGTTTGTTTCAATTTGTATATAATTGTTACATGGTTATATATAACAGTTGAAATTACATAAAAACTAGAACTCGTCGAGAGAAATTTGCTTTAGATTTGAAATTAATGATAAAAAATGGATGCTCCATATTCTTATCTCAAACCATAACGAAGTGTCTTGATTTGGTAATTAATTACCAAAAATATAATGTCCTCCAATAAGCTAAATCAATTTCTTTTCTTAAATAATTTGAATCCCAAAGTTTTTTATTATACTATAACTGGAAAAAATGACCCTTTAAAAGATTAAATACGTTGAAAAATTTCATGCAATAGAAAATGAAGAAAATAATGGATCCACAGTTGTTATCATTACACTGCAGCAATCTTATCAGGAAGAAATGACCCGGAAAACAAATGAACAAACACTTATTTAAGAATAATCCAAACAAGCTTTTATAAATCAGTCTTTATCGTTTGAAAAATAAATATAAGTAAAGTAGTAAGTATAATGTAAAGAGAACCAGTAATAAAAGAATAAAGCTTAAATTTTCATTAATTTTTCCTCAAAACAATTCAATAAAATCATATTTAAATTTTAAATCACAATAATAAAGAAATGTATTATTTTATATAGGTATATAAAATCGTTGAAAAAAGTTTAAGGAATATAACATCTATGACAAAAACAGAAAAGCCCTCCAACAAACACATAATTAGAGAATTAAATATTTATTTAAAATGATTAAATAATTACAAATTTATCGATTAAAATAGTTATTGGCCTTCAAAGTAAAATCCGTAATTTAAATATATATATATATATGCTACAAAAATTAATCATATTTTAAAATAAAAATAAGAATCGTAAAGCTTTCTTAGGAATAAAATAAAAGAGTTGTATTTAAGGCGGAAACATATTCTCAAACACAAATAAGAAAATAAAGTCAACGCCATTATATTTCAAAACCACATATTCTGTTCATTTTAGAGAAGAATGTGTTCCTAAATTGAATTTTAAAAGGAATAATAATTTACCTATAATTTTATTCAACCTATATACTGTTTCCATTATTTGCCATAGCGGAACTCCGCCACGGTTCCACTTCGAGTATAAGGATGAGAAGTTTCCGCATTAATAAGAAGGTAACCGGATTTCTTGCTGGCTATTAATAGTTTTGTGGTTGCTTAGTTTTTCCATCGCTGATGATAGGATACGTCGATAATAAGCTTTGAGACATGAGATGTTCATAATGGGACTATTTTGCTTCTTTCACAGAACTGGTATTATTATGTATGGATTTCGTCATGATGTTTGTCACATATTTTTATTGGAAGGGGATTTATTCAAGGTTATCTCATTGGACTACTTAAGGCGCACGAAGCATCATATTTAACGTCTTTTTTGTTTGATCAAATGAATTATACGCTCCATTATTTCTGAAGCTAACTGTAAATTTTCCTGTTTAAAGTTTTTCCACGAATCAGAATCTAAGACTTCATTTTCGTGTCGCAATACAAAATCTTCCGCAGTCTTTCTCAGACCACGGTCTTCATGCATATCCGCAAGTGATAGAATACTGCAAACATTACTCACGGACAGGTTCGATTTCAAGTAAAAAGAGCATTTCTTTCGCAGATCTAATATTTGATATTTATCTGCAGCCCTAAAAAGTCCCATTGCACTTTC
>BGPR01009045.1:351-24084 GCA_013235015.1 Araneus ventricosus
ATTGGATCCGAAATTGGATAAAGATCTAAAATTTTCGATCCGAAATTGGATAAAGATCTAAAATTTTCGATCCAAAATTGGATAAAGATCTAAAATTTTCGATCCAAAATTTGATAAGGATTAACAATTTTCGATCCGAATTTGGATAAAGATTAACAATTTTGGATCCGAAATTGGATAAAGATCAACAATTTTAGATCCGAAATTGGATAAAGATCAACGATTTTGGATCCGAAAATGAATAATGATCTAGAAGTTTGGTGACTTGATAACTTACCGATTCTCATTTATCTAACTCATTGTGTTAGCAAACTCACGATTAGACGGACGGATAGACAATCAACCCGCTGAAGGATTTGGTCAAAAATTGGTTTAGATAAATAATTCTACTGGTAAAAATATACACCAAATCCATTTGGCTGAAAATCCAAAATTTCAGACATATCTACAATTTTTGCGTAAAGTTTAACTACCAAATTTCAATTTTCTACCTTGTTTCTTTGAAGAGTTGTTGTGTTCATTCAACAGCCAACACACAGCTGTCTGTGATTACAAAAAATAACTCTTTTAAGATTCTGATGAAAATCTGCAGGTTAAATTTTTTGATGATTACAATACTTTCTATTTGCATAATTTGTATGTGAGAAAACAAAAATTGATAGAAATTCAAAGGAAACTAAAGTGAGAAGGATAACTACAAACCGACAGTGAAATTCGCAAAACTGGTTTTATTTCATACAGTTTTGAAAATAAAGAAAGCTGCATAGTGGATGCTTGAGTGAGAGCTTAACTGTTTTCTAGATAATTAATGCTTTATTATTCTAATTATTAATTTATATAATATTCTCACCAAAAATTACATTATAAGATTAAAAAGAATTGCAATGAAATATTTGAAAAATGAAAGAAAATCGAGCTTCAATCCATGCCAACGAGGACAATACATGCGGGCCAATAAATTCACGCATGCGCTGGAAGAAGATCAGACATGCGCAGAAACAGCGGAGAGGGCATGTTCTTGTCCCGACTGGACAACTGCATGTTATTGTCCCGCATGTATTGGCCTCGTGTAATTGGTCGCATGTATTGACATTGCATTATAGTGTTATTTTAAAAAGCATTATTTATTTTATCATTTGCGTTTTATAATACCATTTCCCTTCATTTCTAAATCAAGTATGCAAATTCATAAAATAATATCAAAATAATACAGAAACTGACACACTTCCAATAAAATATGAAATGAATTTCTGAGTAATTCTTTCATGCATTTAGTATTTTAAAAAATAATATTTATAAACATTTTAGTTAAAGGTTTTACCTTGAAAGCCGACTCTACAAATAAACACACTACTGAACGTTTTAAGAGGCAATAAATGAAAGAACTTATTGCATAATCAGTTGAATAATAAATTTTGAAAAAAATTGAAAGTAATTAAAATTGTATACGCAGAATGCCCAAATTTTTTTAAACGTTTTGAGATTTATTTATCATTTTAATTACTTGAAATTGTTATTTATTCATTAAAATTTTTTAACGAAGGAGAAATCTACTTTATCGGATTTTCCTAGGTTATCGGACTGAGAGAAATTTCGAAAACGGAAATTAGACAAGAAGGGGACAAACGACTGTTATACCTCGAAAATTTTCGATTTCATGAAAAAGATATATATTATTTCCCTGTCTTTTCTGGATAATTTAAAACAATACGCGTTAAAAAATTCCCATAAATATGAAAGTTCTGAAGGAACATTTATCAGCTCTTCAACGTAAACATTGAATATGGCCATATCTTTAAAGCGCTATATCTCAAAATGTGTTTTTATTGGTATTGCGCGCACGATACCTCAAGAACTATTGAATATTTTTACATACAAATTTTTACCAAATATGTATTTTGCTTTGTTCTACAAATTGAACTACATTTTTGTACATATTTCTCGAAAGAAGTTTTGTTGTGAGGTAAAAAAGTTGAAATTTTAACTATTTTTAACATTTTTATTTTAAATTGGTATATAAAATAGAAATTAAATTTAACTGTTAATAAATTGTAGTTCATTTTCTTAAAAAGACTGTTTGGATTACTTAGATATCCAAAATATTGTGTTTAGATAAATATTTTATCCGTAATCATGCGCAAGATGACTATCTCATTTTTTCTCCAAAGATTATACCCATATTCATTACTCTCTCAAATACGTAACAATATAAAGGTTTGAAAATGTTTGTACAATAAGAGAAAGAACAGATATTTTTCTAGAAAAAAAGTGAGTTTGTGAATTGCATTATTTCAGAGACATAATGCATCGAATTTGGACAATTTTTCACCATTTTTTCGAGGTTTAAGAGTCTTATGTCCCTTTAAAATGTTTCTGAAAGACCGTGGTTTCTTCGGATTTCATTTTCTGAAGATTATAAAATATTAACAGCTGGAATGAAAGCTTTTCAAGTGCTTTTTACGTTATTGTTACTAAATAATACAAAGTGAAAAGTGCTGAAATGGTCAAAAAGCTTCATCTCGAGATGTCGATGAATCTCCGCCTTCCCGAATCCGAAGAAACCCATTTATGGAATAATATGTCGAGAAGATCCAGCACCTTTGAGATCCCATATTTCGTCGCCAAATTTGTCGCCAAGTCGTCAAGGTCGGGGAACCAGACGTGGCTGCTGCTAGTCATCCCATACTTATACCTGTAAAACTCTCTTCCCAACCATAAGACTCACATTGCTGGGAAGCGACTTTCCATGTTTGTAACAATATTGCAGTTTTTTCATATACTACTTTTCGAAACCCTAAAGCCTTGATTAAATTTTTATGAATGTTCTGAAATATTCGTTCTGTGGAACTGTGTATGGAATTAACGCTAAGATGGGTAGTGATTTTATTTTACTTTTCAAAATCAATTTATTTTGAGAATTTTTTGTGAAATTTAACATTAAAAAAATTAAATATCAGCAGTAGAAGGAAACCCATACAATGTTTTATGTAGATTATTATAAGATATTTCGAAAAGAGGTTTTGTAAAAAAAATATGCGTATTTAAACAGGGTTTGGGGATTTAAAACAGTTCAAAAAATTTTTAATTTAAATTTCAAGTGCGTTCAAGTTCAAGTTTCGTTTCAAGTGCTTTTTACGTTATGGTTACTAAATAATACAAAGCGAAAAGTGCTGAAATGGTCAAAAAGCTTCATCTCGAGATATCGATGAATCTCCGCCTCCCCGAATCCGAAGAAACCCATTTCTGGAATAATGTGTGTGAAGAAACCCATTTCTGGAATAATGTGTGTGAAGAAACCCATTTCTGGAATAATGTGTGTCTGTGAACAAAAACAACTCTAAAAGACAACAAACTAGAAGGTTGAAATTTGTCACACAGTTCTATCGCCCGTCTTCTTTTGAGTACGTGAACGCAAGAAGGCAACAAGTTGGTTAAATGAGGTTTGTGAAGTTGCCTCGGCGTCATAAATAGACAGTAGAAAAAATTTTTCGATTGAATCGGTCGAAGTCTTAAACGATAATTTTCACTTTTATACAAAGCTTACTAGAAAACGCGCCATAATATTTGCGAATAAGAGAAAATAGAGGGAAGACATCCCTCAATTTAATCGTAATTCTATTCTTAAAATCGACGCAAATCATGTTCAATTCTTCAATGTCAATAAATCTCGTATTATAAAATGTAATCAAGCGGGATTTGTAGATTACTTTGTCAACTTTCGCGAGCAAAAACGTAATGTGTTTTTGAGAACTGGATATCGTTACTGATAACTCTCAACAACTGAACCGGTTGAATCAACTCTCTGAAACCGGCTAGAGTGAGAATTCCTGTACCTCAAAAACTGAAGTAAATTTTCGTTCACGAAAACAGAATGAAATCCTTCCTTTCTTTACAGAAATTCCAGGAGGACGACACCCAAGTTTGGGCAATCAATTGTCAGGAAAGAAAGGAACCACTTTTCTCCCGTAAAATTCACTCAAGCGCCCGAAACCGCCTGAGTCCGGCCTCTGTCGAATAGGGAGATTTGAGGCGGCATAAGGCTCATAGGGTTAAAGTTACATTTTCAATTCATTTGGGAAATATGAAGAGAATGTTCTGTATTCGATCTTGAATCCAGGAGCGTAGCGACCGGGAAGCATAGACGCCTCGGACGTCAGTCTTATGGGGGTTCATGGGGATAAAATATTCGTGTGTTTCTGTCACATTTTAAAGTAAAATATGATGAAGAGATGAAATAATAATACTAAATCCCGTCCGCCATTAATTTATTTTTTGGACTAGGGGCAAAAAAGTCTTATTTTGTCTCGGGTGCCACATACATTCGCTACGGCAGTGCCTACAGCCTTGAAGTACTTTTAAACCCCATAGAAAAAAAGAAGGATTAAACAATAATAGAATTTTAGAACAACGGGGATTCAGAACCATCACAGCGGTTGGATCATCGCGGAAAATATCATCTCACAATGTCAAAAAATAATCCTATCACAAATGAATTCAAACATTCAGAAATAGAAAATATCTAGAATCTGTGGGGGATACCCATCAATTATCGCTCTGTCGCCATGGTTGAAAGACATCACTATTTCACGCATTCAAACCGATATGTTCATCACTCAAATTGTAGGTAAATTTGGTTTACGCGCTTACCCATTATGCCAGATATGCAATTATGATAACGATATTAAAAACAGGCTCCTGAACTGTTACCAAACTAAAACTCACCGAGTGAATCTCCGAGAAAAATTCATTCTTCTTTGAGCAGCTCCGTCTTACAAGGACTCACTCAAAACCAACGCTGGCAATCAATAGCATTTACGAGCTTTTGTTCAAGCCCTAAAATATTTCGACATTTATTAACTGCAGCAGTTTGGAAGCAGAGGAAGACGTCCTCTGTTGATTAAATTCCCATGGACAACCGTTTCAAATAGTTAAATAATGATATCAAATATTTTGACAAACTTTGATTAAAACTACCTTCTAACCAAAGTTAAGGGTTAGGTTAGGTTAGATTAACGCCGCGTTCTGAAGCAACACGATGGCTATTTAGGGACGGACCTCGTAATTTTGAACCGCGGTCAGATGACGAGGATGACACCTGAGCTGGCACCCCCCTCTCCAAGCTTCCGGGCCACACCAACGTCCTGTATAGGACATAAAGTAATTTTTAACTTGCGTAGTTTTACTCAAAAAAACAGTCTGCGATTGATAATTTGATATTCCCTTATACGCGGGACGTGGATTACCGTTGACTAACGGAATTTCTTCCTTTCTGTCTCATAAGCAATTATTATTATTAATTTATGTATTTTTAATTCTATGTTTGGTACAGTTTTTACTTGTGTTTCGTGTGTCGTTTGATGTGTAGTGTTGTTTGTGTGTGATTTGTTTTTATACTATGGGGTTTCAATCTTTGACTTATATATTTATATATCTGATATTTACTGCTTTTTCTGTGTTTGTTTGTTTGTTTCTTTTTCGATACTTATCTATTTTTTTATATATTTTTACTGTTCCTTGATGGGCCGAGCAGTAAATCAAGCTATTCTCTCCCCACCGAGGTGGGTTGAACCATGTTTACGCTCCCAGGTCTCTTGTATTTAAAATTACTGCCCCTGTTCGGGCAATGCCTTTATCATCTTTCTTATTGTACCCAATAAATCCCGTCCTCCACATGCTGGTGGAGCGACTCTCTCCCCGCTGGTCCTTTACCGGCCTTGCACCCTTCTTGGGTAGGCCGGGCCAGTGTGGTTATTTTTGCGCCACACCAACGGGAGGACGTTTGGCCACTACGTATGATTTAGCGTGCAACAGGCCCCATACACGGCGGATCTTCAGTGGAATCGTTTCTCGAACTTGCGACCCTCCGGCCCCAAGGTCGAGATCCTACCTCTAGGCCACCATAGCCTCTCCAAAATTAACGAGAATTAAATTATAAGTAAAAATACAAGAATAATAAATTTATCAGTCTGATATCAAGCAATGTATTCATTTCGCAATAAAATCAATTGGAAACAAAACGCTAGTCCAGCGTTGCTTTTCTTAGCAATTTAAAATACAACTAAGGTGAGAAAATATTACAAATTTGCTTGATAAGAGAAAAAAAGCGTTAGTAAACTAATTTCTGTAAAATGCAGGGTTTTTTGGATTCCAAAGAATTAAGGAACTATCAACAATTTTGATAGAAATTACAAATAGAGAGATTCACTTCATAGAAAATTTCTTTATATACATTTACTAACCTGTATTGAACAGAAGACATCAAATGTCAAAATATGCTCCAAGACGATTTTCTTTTGAATTCTTCAAAAACGAAATCTTTCTACTGAGTTTTTCAAGATGTCGGAAAAAAGAACCTTTCCTATAATAGCAATAATGATTTTGGACACTCTTTAGTTTATATAACCAGCGGGAGTGGTTTCCCCTAAACTTTCTCGTATACTTTCTAAGTGGAGATTCGTCAAAATCTCGAGTTCGAATTTTTTTTGACGATTACAATACTTTCTCTTTGTATACTTCGTATACGAGAAAGTGAAACAAACCAACAAACCTGAAATCAAATATCTGTTGCCACGTTTCAAAAAAATATTACTTTGAAGCAGGTGAGATAAAATAGGCAATGAAATGAATACTAAAGCGAAAATTCTGCTTTGGAATTGAATTCCTAAGAAAACAATTTATACTACCACAATCGTAACAATTGCAAAAGCTCGTAAATAAAAGATTTGCTGAAATAATGAGATCGGTTTGAATTTTATTTATAACAATAAAAAATTTGTTGCAATTCATGTTTGAGAACATTATTTATTGTTGTAAATAAAATTTACAACAATAACAGATTGCTACCAGTACTTTGCGCATGAGAATCGGATTAAAAGAAATTGAATATGCAATTTGAATGCCCCTTTTTGACGGATTTGGCCCAACATTTAATACGGGACTACATTCATGACGATAAAACTGTGTACCAAATTTTATCCATCTAGCTGTTCAAGTTTTTGAGTTATAGTGTTCACATGACCGCGGACATACAGACAGATAAACTTCCCTTTGACGGATTTTGTCCAAAATTTGATAGAAACCTACAAATTATGTTTAAAGCCCACATACCAAATTTCATCCCCGTAGCTCTAATAGTTTTCGAGTTATCGTGTTCACAGATACACACACACAAACAGACACACAGACATAATTCCAAAATTGTGTTTTTCGGACTCAGGGAGGTCTAAAACGTGGAGATCCGTCAAAATCTCGAGTTCGAATTTTTTGACGATTACAGTACTTTCTCTTTGTATACTTCGTATACGAGAAAGTAAAAAGCATTGTTCAAAGATATACCTCTAAAATGGTTTCAAGCAATAGATTCTCCACATCTAACAATATAATGTTTTATTGAAATTAATAATTCAATTTTTAATAAAGCTTTTAATTTTTAAAATTTTGTATATTATTTCTGAAATAGAAATTGCTTAAATAGGTTAATTTCACAAAGTTTAAGTCATCTAACATATAGAAAATCTTCGTAGACATGCAGAAGTAAAATCTGTCAAACTTCTGATTTCTAATTCAATTAAAATGATGACATAATTTTGGATGCAAATAGAATTAATTCACATTGGCACTAATTCAGCCATTGTGAGAAGCTAACAATATTCATCCTGTAGGCATATAAAATTACAAAAACAAATCGATTTTTTTGTTGTTGTTATTTCGGTACAGACGATTACATTTTAAAAACTTTGGATTATTGGGAATTCAGTGAGTAAACATTCTGAAAAACAGAATGTGATAAAAACGAATCGTTTCTCTTTGAGATATAATATATATCAGAAACGTCACTTTAGGGGGAAATTTATCAAAATCTAAGTTGATAATTACAGAAAAAAATGAAAAAATATTCACATAAATTGCGAAATATTTCAACTAAAAATGTTATTATCCGAAAGCATTAGTTTAGTTAGTTAATGCCATATTATACTGATCATTGTGGATATAAATGTAGATCCCGCCCTTTTTTAAAACAGACTTTCAATACATAATATAATTCGGGATTTGTTTTACAGCATTGACCTTGAATTTGGCCTTTTCTTGCTTAATAAACTTTTGCTAAGATTTGGCGGCGTTTATCTGGCTTTGGGTTAAAGTAAATTATGCAAGACTTAATGAACCAGAGAAAAAGTTAAAGCTTTTGAATTTGAAAATAGTTAAAGAGCCGTTACGATCTACTGACTTGAAAAATATAACAATTTTTTTAAATCGCTTTACCACTGAGCAGGGTTTCAAAATTTACCAAACTTGTTAGAAACTCAAACAGATACAATACCCTCCCGTTCATATTCTAGCACGTGTTATTGATGAAATTTTAGAAATTCCCTTAATATCTAGGGTTTTTTAGAATTCATGGACTCATGGGGTCGTTCCACATGTGTTAGAATGATGTAGATTATAACAATACCAAGAAAATATGTTGCAATTATTATACCCTAATGATAATGAATTTAAGACTCATATATAATTCAAAATCAAATTTTATCTTCAGTCAAATAAAAGTATTAACCAAAAATAAAGAGTTTGAAGTTATATTTTTGAAAACTTATTTTTCTTGGGATTGATTTAAAATATTAGAAGTGATTGATCGTATTATGTAAATCTTCATCGCAATATTTACAAAGTTGTTTGCAGCTCCGTTTTTGGAATTTAAAAGACAACTGTAAAAGGAGTTTTGGTGAAAATATCTAACTTCTATTGAAACATTTCAACAGCGCCTTTGCTCGCAGAAAAAAATGTTTTTGTTCCTCAAATATCTTCGTAAAAGTAATTTGATTTTCTTAAACTAAATTGGAGCGTTTGGTGCTGTATGTCAATTAACAGAATGTCGCCTAATCGCCAACACCGTGACAAGAATTAATGACAAATCCAACAAAATTTCATTAGCAGACGTATTGTTTCTTTGCTTTATTTTGGCGATGAGGGACTTAGTAAGACATTGACATACAGGTACTTTTCCGTTAGCCGGGCGCAAATGTCGCCAATTGTGAACCAAACGAGAGCCAAGTCGCCAAGAGAATGGTTGTAAGAAATTTTGCGGAATTCTACATTATTTGACGATTTTTCGCTTTTGCCCGGCTAACGGAAAAGTACCGTAATTAATTGTTTGTAATTAATTCTTCACACGGTGTTGGCGATGAGGCGACATTCTGTTAATTGATACACAGCATCAAACGCTCCAGGGAACTTTTCCGTTAGCCGGGCGCAAATGTTGCCAATTGTGAACCAAACGCGAACCAAGTCGCCAAGCGAAGCGATTTTCCGTCAGCCGGGCGCAAATGTCGCCAATTGTGAACTAAACGCGAGCCAAGTCGCCAAGAGCGAAGCGATTTTCCGTTAGCCGGGCGCAAATGTCGCCAGTTGTGAACGAAACGCGAGCCAAGTCGCCAAGAGAATGGTTGTAAGAAATTTGGCGGAATTCTACATTATTTGGCGATTTTTCGCTTGCGCCCGGCTAACGGATAAGTACCGTAATTAATTGTTTGTAATTAATTCTTCACACGGTGTTGGCGATGAGGCGACATTCTGTTAATTGATACACAGCATCAAACGTTCCAGGGTACTATTCCGTTAGCCGGACAAAAATGTCGCCAATTGTGAACCAAACGCGAACCAAGTCGCCAAGAGAAGCGATTTGGCGCAAATGTCGCCAAGTGAACCAAATGATAATTAATTCAACTATAAATCCAACAAGATTTCATTAGCAGCCGTATTGTTTCTTTGCTTTGTTTTGGCGATGAGGGACTTAGTAAGACCTTGACATACAGAGTTCTCCATTAAAATATCGATTATGTTGAGAGCTTATATTGTTACGATTACATTAACAGTCCATACTTTTTTCTGGCACTGTGTTGTTAATGGGGCAAATTAGTGTACCCTTTCGAAACATAAGTACAGGAGTCTACTATTCAAGGTCTAATCTAGGATGAGCATCTACAAGTAGATATTACATTATTCATTGGAAATGATGTCGCTCTTAGCGATCTACGAGCACGTAATGGTAAAACTCGAAAATAAGGAACAGCGTCCTCGCCAAATTAGCACTCTTGGCAATATACACATATGCTTGGAATTGTTTAAGTTTCCAGTTTTTTAATACAAAAAATTAAAATCGAAATTTCGGACACATACTCATATGATGGCAATTATCGTAAGAAAATGGGAATAACAGTGCCTAATATATATAACAATATCAACATATTGCAACAGATTAACAGAAATATTGACAGATCTTACTTAGCTACAGTACTTGACTATGAATAAAATTATACTTACGAATGTTTTCGAAACCTTTTATGATGGATTCCCTTTTAGTAACAAGATATTCTTTTAACTGAAATAAAATGACAAAATATTTCAATAGCTTTCTAAACTTTTTTAAGAGCACTTTGTTTTCACTCTTATCTATCGAAGTTAGAACTACAAATTACGAAAAACTATAATCCGTCTTTGATTGTTTAGATTGCAACAATATTATTTTCACTATTAAAATGTTTGTGTATTGGTACAAACACAAAACAGAGCAGTTCTTAAAAATATTTATTGTTTAATTCATTTTAAATTGCGCTATTGTTGTACAGATACATTATTTAAATTTTCAGAAACGCTTGATTCGCAATTACTCTCAATAAATACACTAATTTCAATTCCTACTATTAGTTCACACTCTCCCTATATATATTTATTTATATATCTTGTTCAAATTTTCAATCATTAATAAAATACTTTTTATTCATCCACTCGAGTTCAAATACATTTTTTAAAACTTGTAGTGGATGACACGATGTTAATACAGTTTTTTCAAATATTAATTCATTAATTAAATTTAATTAATTAATTTTAGTTTTATATGGGAGAAAGCATATGTCGCCTTGAGTCGTTTGGTTCGAATTTTTCTCAATAAATGGAGAAAGGTTTGCCAGCTTCTAGACCTAATATTCTTTGTTTTCTGGTATGTTCACGAAGGCGTCATTTTTTCATGCATTTTTGTCAGAGGGTAATGTTGATTACCTTCTTTATTCTCTCTATTGGATATGTTGAAAACGACTTTATGAAGTTTTTCAATTCGTACTATTAGTTCACACTCTCCCTATATATATATATATATAAGATATTTATCAGGATATAAATTTAGGAATAAATACCGTCAGCGACGAAGCGTGTAGATCGCTGACCTAAGTAGGAATTGACTTTAAATTTTCACTTGTTTGTGTAATTATATTTTTGATACTTGCATTTAAAAGATAGTTTCGTCACATAAAATATATGTTCTAATAGAAACTAGACGCAAAGAATTGAACAGCGACTTGGAAAATTTAGAATGTACTAGTATTTTCAATGCAAATTCAAATTTAGATACAAATAAAACATTAAATGAGGGGTAAGCTAAATCATGAAATATTTAGCCTTCCTCATGAAAGGAATCATTAGAAAATATCAAATTAAATAAAGAACAAATTACAACTTCCTTGTGAATATAGATAAGCGTTTCATTGTGCATGCTACCATCAAAGTGTATAATTCAGATATTTCGCAAAATATCTATCTATTTCACTAGAAAAAAGACGAAGTTAACTGAAGTGTGCAATAAATGAATGATTCTCTCTCTACATCTGCACTAGCTGCTGTATAATTTGGCTAATGATTCACAGTTTCTTTGTAGAATAAAATCCATTGTTTTCAATTGCGAGCAAAGAACTGGTTAAGTGTTTCTCTCATTAAGTTATTTTGGCCAAAAAAAGTAAACATATGTCCATTACCAGCTGAAAAATTCCAATTTTTGACTATTTGTTCCGGATTCATCCCAATTTTTAATTATTAGTAAGTAGCTAATAGTAAACAAAGGGAGTGTTCTCCTTTCGACTTCCTCTTATGTTAACACCAGATGGCGCGTATCTCGCTTCACAATAGAGCAATACACTGAAATTAAGCGAGACCAACAAAGTGCGCGTCAGTAGAGGTTTAACTTTGCATATAAATGCATGCAAATTTTAATTAATTGATGGCAATATCTAGGAAAATGGATGTCTATATGGATAGTATACAGGGTGTTCACACTTATCGTGATCAATAGCTAATTTCTAAACTGTTAGATATAGACATATAGTTCCAATTGGGAAAATGCTTTAAATGAAGGGAACAATTATAATATATGTTTTTTGAGTGAATAAATATATTCCTGAAAAAAATACGAATTCTAACTTTTATACGGTCCCCCGGTCCTATCAGTCATATTTAGTAAAATATTCTTGACATTCTAACATTTTAAACAAAAAAAGTCCCACTCTTCTGCGACTAAAACTGAGCGAGTTCTGGAGCTTCGAATTTCATGATTTTTAACCAATTAGCGGCCTCGTCGAGCAAGTGCTGCGCATTGATTGGTGGATCGTCTTCAAGACGGCTATTGAAATGGTGTAAAGTGGTCTAAGTCAGCGATATTCAATGCTTCATAACTCGGTGAGTTTTAGTCGCAGAAGAGTGGGACTTTTTTTTATTTAAAATATTAGAGTGTGAAAACAATTTTACTAAATATGACTGATAGGACCGGGGGACCGTATAAAGAGTTAGAATTCATAACTTTTTCAGGAATATATTTATTCACTCAAAACACATATATTATAATTTTGCCCTTCATTTAAAGCATTTTTCCAATTGGAATTATATGTCTATCTCTAACGGTTTAGAAATTATCTATTGGACCACAATATGTATGGACACAATGTATAATGAAGAATGCAGTTTTTAAATATATTCATACACTGAAGCACATATTAAAAAAAAATGTTTCACAAAAGGGATATATATTTCGGTATTGATGACTCATTAAAATCGGACGATGCATCATTTCATTTTTTGCCTAGATATTTTTCAATCACTATAATGAAAAACCTTCTGATAGTCATTGGATTCTGGGTAACAATAGGTTCGAATTTTTTTAGCCACGCAGGGGAAGGGGAAACGGCAGTAGGGCAAACGAGAAAGTTTAGGGGAGAACTCTCCCGCTGGTTGAACTAGATTTACGTCTCTCCGTAGTTGTCTAATGATGTGTCGCGAAAGAAAAAATTATGACGCTTTTCGCGCTCAAGTTAAACGCTTATAGTTCCGCAAACAAATAACATAGAGAGTTGATTCTAGTTTCATTTAACAGAGAAAGGTAAACAGTGAAGTTTGCAAAAATAATTTTAGAATTTGTAATTGCGGTTTAATCACAATCGAGTTGCAAAGTCAGTAACGACTCATAGTCACTATAGAGTTAATTGTCATATAAAGTTAAATAGTCATAGAAAGTCACAGTTGAGTAAGGTAAGTAAGTCTACGCTTCTCAATCCCAGCGGCCATTTCGCAGGGATAGCCTCCTATCGATATTTTTTCCTGACGTAAGATATCCTGTTAGAAAATTAATATTTTTTTCTTGTCTTAAGGACTTCCTTTCTTTATAAAGCCTATTTCCTAAAAAACTTTTTAGCCTTTTTCAACTGAACCTACACATTCATTCAAACCTGCAACTGTCATTTGTGTTTCTGATGGATCTGTGTCTGAGCAGTCGGATTCTGTAGTAGAGATTTTCTCACGCATCCTTGAAAGCTCTTTCACTACCAGCTCAGTAAGATCGACAACTCCATAAATTATATGAGAGACTTGATATCATTGTTCCCGCTTCACTTTTGGTGAAGAACAGACAAATGTTCTATTTATTTCTGTTATTGGTTTTATTCTGAATTTACTATTTGTATTAGATTCTTAATAACCATAAGACAAAAAATTGCAATTCCGCAACTTTGAGTTTGCGCAAGTTGGGGTATTCTTTTATGGTGTAGAAAACAGAAAAATTTCAATGACAAGGCTTTTGAGTATCATGTTTTCCACCAGTTGGTGCCAAAATATTATCATGTTTTCCACCAAATGGGGTCACAATTTCTCGCACATCTGCAATATTATTAGCAAAACCACATACCAAATTTCGTTTATCCAATTCTTTTGCGATTTTGAGTTCACATACCCTTAAATATAGAGACCAAGAGACGGTCAACCTTCTGACGTATTGGATCTGAAATTTGATTGAGATTTACAATTCTAATGATAATTAGCAAGATCACATACCAAATTTGATTTCTCTAAGCTGTTACGATTTTGAGTTCACACACCCTGAAATATACAGACCAAGAGACGGTCAACCTTCTGACGCTTTAGGTCTGAAATTTGATTGAGATCTACAATTCTAATGATAATTCCATAACGTCTAATTTAATCCATCTAACTATATACGTTTTTGAGTTATCGTGTTCACATGGATGTGGACTGACAAAAAAATAGACTTCTTACTAACAGAGTTCGTCCAAAATTGGACAGATATCTGCAATTTTGGTGAAAAAGCAACGTACCAAATTTCTTGCCTATATATATCTCAATGCGGTTTTGAGCTTTCATGTTCAAAGACCAACATGCAGAAAAATATCAATCCAAAAGTGTGTTTTTCGGAGTTGGGGAAATCTAAAACGTGGAGATTCACCAAAATGTCGAGGCCGGGCTATTTCTTCACGATTACATTACATTCTCTTTATATACATCCTATTATGTTAGGGAGGTCCGAACCATCGCCAGGCTTGAATTCTGGTGCATTCCCTCAAGGTCATTCATTCTTAAGGGGACATGTTCAAAACTGCTTATTGTTTTTTAATCTCCACTTATTCTTTGATAACTTATTTTGGTGATTTCATTACTTCTACAATAAACGTATTCTATGATTTGTTTTCAATCAAGTTTCGAGAGAGTACAGCGTTAAATTGATTGAGTTTGAGAGTTATCATCACCTGTTTCTTAAGAGGACATAGAATTCTTAAACTTCGCAAAATGGGGGGGGGGACTGTCAAATTCTATACATTATATTTCTAAAACAAAACATTTCACAAATGAACTTTTATTTCTAGAAAAATTTCTATTCTTTCTGTTATTGTACACACATTTTCAAATCTTAATATTGGTATGTATTTATTTGAGAGAGTAATAAATATGGGTATAATTTTTGGAGAAAAAATGAGATAGTCACCTTCCGCGCATGATTACGGATAAAATATTGATCTAAACACGATATTTTGGGTATCTAAGTAATCCAAACAATCTGTTTAAGAAACTGAGCCTCAATTTAATAACATTTAAATTTAATTTCAATTCTATTTACCAATTTAAAATAAAAATGTTAAAAATTGTTAAAATTTCAACATTTCTAACACCAAAAGATTTCCTTTCAGAAAATATGTACAAAACTGTGGTTCAATTTATAGAACATAGCAGGACACATATTCAGAAAAAAGTTTATGTAAAAATATTCAATAGTTCTTAAGATATCGTGCGTGCAATATTTAAATAAACACATATCGAGATATAGTGCTTTAAAGATATGACCATGTTCAATGTTAACGTTGAATAGCTGATACATTTTCCTTCATAACTTTCATAATTATGGGCATTTTTTAATGCATGTTGTATTAAATTGTTCAGAAACGACAGGGGAATAATATTTTCTTTTCAAAAAATGGAACATTTTCGAAATTTAAAGGTCGTATGTTCCCTTAACCCTTTGCACTATGTCGTGTGTGACCCAACATTCTGAATGATGCATCTTTTTCACATTCTTGTTAGATAGCGCTTATTATAAAAAACCATATAAGAGCAAAAACACACAGATTAATTTTTAGGAATTGAAACAAATTAAAAAAACATTTTTAAGCTTCCTAAATCGTTAAATCAATCCTTACACTCGCACTTTTATAATTATACATCTTATTATCTTTCGAAGTATAAAGGGTTAATATTGATGATGCGAGTTAACGCCAAGATTTGGCGAGGTTTCGCTAAGATTTGGCAGGTATTTGTCGCTTGCCCTGGTAAACATAAAGTACTAACGCTTCTTTTTACATATAAATATAATTACGCCTTTTGGTAACTATATTCTTAAAAAAACTCGGTACCTTTCCGTTAGCCGGGCGCAAGCGAAAAATCAACAAATAATGCAGAATTCCGCCAAATTTTGGCGACATTTGCGCCCGCCGACTTCGTTCGCAGTTGGCGACATTTGCGTCCGGCGACTTGGCTCGCGTTTGGTTCACAATTGGCGACATTTGCGCCCAGCTAACGGAAAAGTACCAAAAACTCAATTTCGGGTGATATTTCATATTTAGAATAACCGTTGCATCAGTAAGAAATGAGCTATTCACTAGTGAATAAACCTGATGAAAATTAAATCATAAAATCAATTATTTTGGCACAATCGGGCTATAACTGTTTACTTGGCAAACATAAACTAAAGGAAATTATGAGGAAAGGAACGATAACTGTTTACCAAACAGATACCACGCAATGTGTTCGTTTTAAAATAAATTCAAATGGAGACAAAAAGCTATTCTACAGTTGTCTTGAAGCAAATTAAATTTTCAAATAAGAATATATACAAATTTTTTCGATAGATTAAAAAGCGTTGGAAATTTAACATTCGAAGCTTTAGGATACTCTTTTCGGAAACTTAAAAATCACGGAGCAATCAATAGTTCTAAAAGAAATTTTTCATACTAAATTTAAAATAAGTCTATTGCTTGTAGAAGGTATTCATTACTAACCTGTATTTAACAGAAGACTGCAAAAATCAAAAGATGCCCCAAGATATTCTTCTGACTTCTTCAGAAATAAAAATAATTTTCCACAAAGCTTTTCAAAATGGCGGAGAAAAGATGTTTACCTAGGATAAATCTCTTAGCTATAATAACTTTCGACAATGTTTAAATTACGTGAAAAGCGTTGTTTAAAGTTGTATTTCTAATAATATTTGAACAACAGATTCTCCGAAGTCAACAATGTTATCTTTTGTTTCAATTCATAATTCAATATTCAGTAATATTTTGCATTTTGTTTAAGATATTTTTCCATTATCTCTGAAACAGCCGTTGAAAGGACGGCTTAATTTGATAGCATTTATCAGTCAGAAAATCTCTTAAGAAACTCAAGAGAAGAAAGTAATATTGGCAAACTTCTGATTTTAATTCATTTGAAAAGAAAATTTACATGCAAATCAAACTGATTCATGTCGGTGCGCATTGAGCCATTATAAAACGCAAACTGTGACCGCAATTAATAATAATAATAAAAAACGAAATGTAAAGCTTTTCACTAAAATATTTCACAGGCCTTCCAAAAAAAACTTTTGAGAATGACTTTTGTTTTGATAACTGATTTTTCTATTATTTTCAACGCTGATTTCAAAAATAAATTTTTTTCCTATCACGTAAGGTTTTTTCCACAAAACGATTTCATATTTTGGGGTTAATAACTCAAATCAAGATACATTGACCTTTTTACTGGCATTTCATCATTGCTTAAATATATATATATTACATTTACATCCAAGCTCTTATGATTTAGATGATGAATCAGCTTTTAAAAATGTTGGAAATCCTTATAGTAGCGTTTTCTTTCTTTTTTTTGAAGAAAACATATTTTTCCACTTTTCTTCCGCTGAAATTTCCGCGGATCGTCTCTATTCAACATTCAGCAGGAGTCGGCTAACATGTTGATATTCCTTCTTCCTTGATATCATCCTTTCCTTTCCTTTATGACTTGGTGACATTTTTCACCTTCCTCCTTCTTAACTTCATCTAAATATCCAGGGTAATAGTCCAGGGGAAATATATAAAATTATCTTTTGTCTTTTAGACCTAACTTTGTATGAATCGGTGTTTTTCAATATATCTGTAGGAGGCGAAACCTGTATACCAAGTCCATGAGGGTGTTGGACTCCAGCAGATGGGATGTCAGAATAAAATATCTGCTTTTTTTACTTTAGATTGAAACTTTTCAGATTGCATGTATACAAAGATTGCATTGATCTATATGATTTTTAAACTCTCTGCATATAACTGGCACACCAAACCGAGAAGATTGTTTTTGACCTTGAAATCATTGTCTTAATTCTTCTAAACCAATGAAACGAACCTTGTGTGGGACCCAAGGCTTGTCTTGATCCCCCAATTTTATGCCAAATTAAGCAAAGTACGCTTTCCTCAAAAAATTTGAAAAGTTTCTTTGATTATTTTTAATGCGTGGTTACAACAAATGTAGTAGAAATAATTTGGTGATTTAACACATTCTGTTGTGGTTGAAGCCATTTCTTTCAACCACAACAGAAACTACAAGTAAAAAGCGTTCTACTGAAAGTTCGGAATTATATACAGGTGTGCAGAAACATACTTAGAAAGATATTAACTCTTTAATCCCGAGACCACTTCTTTCTTCAAGCTCCTTTAAAACCGGTGTGTTTTGGGAGGCTGAGACATGAAATGGACTCTTCCGACCTGGGTGGTCATATACCCCACCACACCACCTCTGGTGTAACCTTCCCTTAAGGCGCAAGGAAATGGGCTGGGCAAGGATAATTGAACCCCCTATCGCACTTATCTCCTAAGAGATCTCAGAAACTCTCCTCCCCTCAGAAGAAGCCAACCGCCTCAGACCGGCCTTCGCCGTCTTTAAAGGAAAATTTCTAGACCGCTTCGCTCGGTATGAGAGGTTGATGGGGAAGCAGGAAAATGGCAAGAAGGAGAATGATGGAAGGGGAGGAAAGGAGCAGATATGCACCACGAAGAGACTAGTGATTACCCTTTCAGCACAAGGTGCTCTACATTATTCATGCGATATCTTTACGATGTTGTGCGGCATTCAGAATATCGTAGCAACATTGTGGAGATATCGCAAAATATCTTCTGCTAATAGGGTAGGTTTTAACTTATTTTCTCTGGCTTCACTTTTGTATTTAACAAAATATCTTGTGCTAATAGGGTAGGTTTTAACTTGTTTTCGCTGGCTTCACTTTTGTATTTAACAAAATGTCTTGTGCTAATAGGGTAGGTTTTAACTTGTTTTCTCTGGCTTCACTTTTGTATTTAACAAAATATCTTGTGCTAATAGGGTAGGTTTTAACTTGTTTTCTATGGCTTTACTTTTGTATTTAATAAAATGTCTTGTGCTAATAGGGTAGGTTTTAATTTGTTTTCTCTGGCTTCACTTTTGTATTTAACAGAGAGTTTACCATTTTAGAAGAATGTCTTCGATAAATAATAAATATTTTTTCTTGGATAGTATTTATAAACAGCAAATTGTTATTTAAAATCCTTTTTCCATTTCAGTTAAAGATGATAAATAATGTTCTGCCTTTCAAAAAACATTTTAAAGTCTCATAGCACTTGAAATATTTTTTTTTATTCTAGGCTATTCTAAAATTCCGCTCTGTGGTGAGTGGTAATTCTCCATCCTCCCCGGCAAAGTTGAACTGTAACACTGAAGACTCTACATCTACGAAGCTTGGCAATACAATAATCAAGGTCATTTACGTTTAGAAACATTTTCTTTTTGGAAAAATACCGGGAAGAGTGTTCGCTGAAATCAGACGTTATATTGGGATTAGACGACACTGTACTGTCGTTATACCGGAAGTAAAATAACATAATGCATAGGAAAACACAGTTGGGGATTTTATCACTGGTCGTTATAATGGAATGGTCTTTATAATTGTCGTGGTCGTTATAACGAGAGTCGACTGTATTTCACTTAATTTTCACCAAAATAAATCATAAAATTGTCATCACACGACAAGTTATTAATCTGTACTGACCATTCATACATTTATAAATACCGACTCTCCGTTCTAAAGGTATCCAGAAGTAACGGTTCATACTGAGAATACAACACAATGCAAATAACTGCAGGTCTTCAGCTACAGGTCTACAGGATGATCTTTATTACCTACAATTACCTATGTATACCTTTATTACCTATGTATAAAATTATACACACGAACGCTTCCGAAAACTTTTATGGCTGATTTTCTTTTAGTATCAAGGTATTCGTTCATCCGAAATAAAGAATAAAAATATTTCAGTCGCTTATTGTGAATTCTTTACGTCATTTTCGCTGTTTGCCAATCAACTTCAAAACTGCACATAAAGAAAAAGAATAATCTGCCTTTGATTGTTTAGATGGTAACGATATTCATATAACTATCGAAATGTCGGTGGTGGACGTGCTATTTCAAAACCTATCAGCAGAGACCGATTGCATCAAACGAAGAATTTCTTTTCTAATAATATGTTTTTCCTGGATTTATTTAATTTTGAGGGTTATGCACATTTAGCATTTCAATTGTAAATACCATTATATTTATATTTCATTTTTAATTAATTTATAATTTCTATTTTGCTTTTTTTTCTGGCAGACGATTTTTCTGATTCTGCTGAAGTTGGAGAGATCTAAAATTTTGTTGACAAATTCCCCTCTAAATAGAAGCGTAAGGGAATATATATAAAAAAATAATGTAGTTTTTTTATAGTAACGTATAATATTCATTCTTAATCTTGGTAAATCAATCAGAATCTTGGTATTAAGCCTTATATAGTATACGCCTTACAGTGATTTAATACTATGAAGTTATAAACTAACTGTTTAAGTGTAAGTCTCTGTTGTAATAAATTTAAATATTGCATGAAAATATTACAGTATCAAATTTTTTAATAACTTAGTACTATCGATAAAAATCAATAAAATTGTGCTGAACTAAAAATAAGCAAGGATTTTTATTTACCTGCAACTAAATAAAAATAGTTAACTGCCAAATATTCCATTTCAGCTATCAGCTTTCAAACTAAAGAATGCTATAAGACTTAATGAATTGAAATTTCCAAGTATTTATCAATCGATGATATCAATCCGTAATGATTTAATTTGTATCCCATTTCAGGTTCTGATTTTGAACCGAACTTGGATATGTTCTCAGAATATAATTTTGAAATTATTGGCTGCGAGATATTCGATGTCAGCAAACATAAAACCGACTGACGTTTTTCTAAACTTGAATTTATCATCCGTTACATCCAATATCCATTTGCCAATACTGCTGACAGATCTTACATATGCATCCTGGCTTTTCAATGGGCATAGACACAATAATAACAGATAGATTTCGAACCTTCGATCCTTTTGAACCGAATATACACTGAGATGCTGCTGCTATTTCGAAAACTCGATATCGTTTTGAAAATTTGGGAACTGGAATACAAACAATAAATGGATAAGTTTAATTGAATTAAAGATTAGTCTCTTCTATCGATGTAGAATTTAATGTAGAAATATATTTTACATTTAAAATGCACCAAAGCGCATAAGAATATGGTCACATATTGTCAAGAATCACACTTGTTTTTTGTCAATGTTCTTTGGCGAATGAAAAAGAAAAACAATATAGTTCTCTAAATTGATTATTTACTTTGTGAGTAGTTGCAAAAATAGTTTCATTTTAGGTAAATAGATTAGAAAGGGATAAAATCACATAATTCAAAATATTACCACTAGTTGCATGAGAATTTAAAAGCCATTTCAACTCTTCTATCAAATATCAATTTGCAGTAAGCCTCATTATATAAAAAGATGATTATTTGACCTTAGTCTTGTTATTGTGCGTTGAGAAAAACACTAGGAACTTCGTGCAAATCTAGAATTCAAACTTCATTGCACTGTTCACTAAATGATCGCCAAACTTTATTTCTACATAAAGCATTTACTAATTCCTCTATAAAATATGCCGTTAGCCCCTCTTTGGAAAACATATCCACCCTCGAAATCAACAGATTGGAGTCAAAATTCAATGCTTCACTGTAAACAGACAACGACCTAAACTCGATAAATAATATTTCAGAAAAATTCAAATGGATGATTTTAAGTACTTTTTGAATTTCGTAACTCACTTAAAGTTTAATATGTTAGATGACTATTAAATACTTGATTGAGCACGAAGTAATTACCATCTTATACATTATGGTAGCTAGAAAAATACACCTATGTTGACTTCTCGATTGACATTCATAAGACTTCTTTTAAAACAAAACAGGCATTTATTAAGCACAACCATTACACTTCGTAACTGCATACAACGTAACTTCGTTCAATCGTACCGTACTCAACACTTCTCGTAATCGTCTCTCTCTAGCCTATTTCTAAAAATCAAATTCAAAGTAGCGCAACATCTTACTGTTAACACTTATCTGATTTCATACCTTGATATATAATAATTATGTTGCAGTCATGCTTTTGTCAGGCATAATATAAAATACGCTTACACCTATAAACTTCTTTTATCGTAGTTTCTTTTTATTTTAAAATATTTAAGTTTATTCTTGTAGTACAGCCAAAACTTAACGCAATTGTCAATATTTAAAATCATTTGCTATGAAACTCTTATTCTGGATTCATAAAGAGTACATGTAAAAAAATGCTGGGAACTATCAACACTAAGTTTATGGGTCGTGTCATTTTGACGCTTTTCAAAATTTTCAAGAAAATTACTGATACCATTTACGTTTAACTTTTACCTGTTACGCTGACTTTAATCCATTTGACGAGACGAATATTTTTTTGAAATTCATTATCGTCTGTGTCTTCTATGATCGAAGTTGCTATATCTTATATCTAACTCTACGGCTACGCGTCAATTTGATGCGGTCGTTTTACAGTATAGAATTTAAAATCTGCAGTGCTTAACACTGAGTTATTGTTCTTATTATGAATATTTACGGCAGATTAAATGATATTCATTTACAGAACATCCATGCCGCACTGTAGCCTTCAGTTTATATGATTATAAACGTGGGGCATTAACAAACAGCAAGATTGCATCAGAAATAGCTGATTCGTAAAAGCAATAATCTCTACTAATAATAAAGGAGAATGTATATGTGTCTGTGTGTTGGCGCTCTGCAGGACACACCGCTCGAGCTAGAGCTACGAAACTTTGGAAGATGGTAATGTGCACCTCGGAGCACCTTTTTAAACATTTTAATTAGAATTTTAATTAATTAAAAATAAAGCGAAATTTCAGCGTTTTTTTCTTAATAACTTTCCAAAATATTAAAACACAAACATTATTTTCACACCGCCTGAAAGTGCAAAAAATTACCTTTTCAATGATATCAATTAAGTTGTCTTACGATTTTTTCTCTTATTTTAATAAATATTTAAATATATTTTCGGCATAACTTACAGCAATATTTTTTATTGTTGCAACGCAGTTCAAACCGTTTTCACTGTTTAAACAAATACTTACTTGCCTGCTTCTCTTCCATTGTTGAAAGCTATGGCAATATTTTTTATGTTTAATGATATGTTTTAATTAGCATATTTTCATACAGCTAACATGCAGCTGGAAGTCAAATATGCCGCGCAATTTTAAAGTTAAAATCAAATGCATAAATCAAATGTATCAAGAGGAATAAGAGAGTGAAGATGATGCCATTGTATGATACATGACACAGACAGTTAATGGACTTCATTAAGGACGTTCATGCAGACAGCGAACAGAATAGGTGGAAGGCCACTGAAAGAAAATGAGTTAAATGTCTATCATGGTTTGGAAATTAAAATTACTCTGTTAAAGGAACCATGAATATCAAATTATACACAAGAGATTCAATTGAAATTATATTCCCTGCGGACAATCTGGTTGCCGAAGTCGGCTAGAAGGTAATAAAATGACAATACCGTTTCAATATAGGTATTTTTGGTATGAGCAAATATGAATAAATATACTTCTGTTAAAATATTGTTGCTTCTGCAGTTTTATTTACAAAATGTGCGATTTGTACATGTGTGAAACTG
>BGPR01009045.1:24094-39711 GCA_013235015.1 Araneus ventricosus
TTATTTACAAAATGTGCGTTTTGTACATGTGTGAAACTGACCGCACATCCGCAGAGATAAGTGTATAAGGAATCTCCGTAAACCTAGTGTCAAAGTAGAAAACACTTCAAAGAAGCAGAAAACTTTCCTGAGATAAGCTCATCAAAATTGTCTTGCTTATTTCCCAAAGTAATAGATCTTCCCCAGCACAGATCCGATAAAAGAATGTTTCCAGCACCCCACAATCGCTACTATGCTATTATTGCAAAAACCTAGTGTCAAAGTAGAAAACACTTCAAGAAGGCGAAAAACTTTCCTCATATAAGCTCGTCAAAATTGTCTTGTTTATGTCCCAAAATAATCGATCTTCACTGCATAGAACTGATAAAACAATGTTTCCAGCAGCCCACAAGCGCAACTATGCTATTATTGACTCTCTTTTCACATTGTCAAGTATATCATTAAAAAGAACTGAAGTAAATTTTTCAGACTAGAAAAAGAGAATAGAGAATACCAGAAAGAAAGAAGCATTCTAACTGAAATTTTCTCATTGTCCGATTGTTTTGTTTAGCAAAGTATTGTCTTTCTCTCATTTGCATCTCTCCTTTTATTCATCTTTCTGCTTTGATTCTCATGGCTAGACATTTTACCAATAATGCATTCGCAGTGAATGCTTTAGTTGGATTTGATTCCATCAAATATTTATCATTTTCTTTTTTAATGATATTTTTAAGATATCGGTTTATAAATGCCTCTGGTTTTTTTTACAGTATTGCATAGCGACGTTTATGCTTAATTACTTCACAAATAAATGCAGTTAGTTTTGATTTTAAAAACAACAACAGTAAATAAATCGTTAAAAAATAAATAACTCAATGAAGGAGATTCGAAATTCTAATCCAAAGCATCGTGGCATAATAATGTTTTGCACTTTTTTATTTATTTATTTAAAGAATATCACACTATAGAGAAAACCCCATTTACAGAGTGCATTAAACTTGAAACACGCAAAGAACAAAAGCCACAACGAATAAATCACAAAATAAATGCACTAGAAAATAAAATTTAACTCAGAGAATACACAAACTCATGAAAATTTTGCAACCGCATATATAATTAAAAACGAAAACACATAATCACCAAAACATTAAAACGTACTATGATTCTAAAAGTTGTATTTTTAAATAAAATTTGTGTCTTTAAAATCCATCTTCTTAATCCATGTATCTTTATATTATTCGTTAAAATGTACTCTTAATGAAAAAACGCGTGTGTCTAAATGTAGCAAACTAGAACGATGAAAAATATTGTAGTAAAATATTTTTAAAAACATTTTTCAATGTTAATTAAAATTAAACAAAGAATTTCATTGAAAAATGATTCATATATTATAATATTAAAAAGTCAGCATAAAAAGGTAAAATTTCGATTAATTTTTTAACAAAATCTAATACAAATTATGAAAAATCCTTTCTTATTGAGCGCCTACTATTCAAGAAGTATCTAGCTGCCAAATCTTCTAGTTCTAGGTCCAACGGTCCTCGCTAAAGACCGCTTTGAACAATTTTCACATCTTGCATGTCGCATGACGAATATCGGAATTTGTAGCTAGTATGCAAGCCTATAATCATGTTAAAAATTAAACGATTTCACTTCTAATATTGTAACGAAATTGTCTTGTGGGTGTACGTGAATGCAATCCAATAAGCAGGATTAAAAATTAAGGCTCTTTATTTTACAAATATTCCAAGCAAAGAACCGTAGCACAAGTTTTTACACAGCACTAGTAAAAATTCACAGCAGAGACCACCAATAAATCTCAACACAGCGCTCAAAGGTTTCTTGTTAACTCACCAGCTTGCTTACTGATCAAATTCCAACTGACTCTTCTTGACTTCAGAGCTTGCCTTTATAATTTCCAACAGGAAGTGACTTCATTACGTAGGAACTGACGTAATCTCTAGAAAGTTCATGAAAACAGTAGAAATAGGTTGAAAGTTCGAGGTCCTTCTAGAAAATTCCCTTTGTCGCCTGAGTCGCCATCTTTGCAGCCAAGTCGCCAAAATGGTCGCCAACATCGCCAAATTTATCGCCAAGTCGCCAAGATTAGTTTCTCAGGGAAACGACTTTATAGCTTTGTAACAATATATAACTCAAGAAAAGGAATTCCATTAAACCGAATCATAGTATTAATACGCTAGAGAGACGGAGAGAAAAATGGTTATAAGTTTTAGGATAAATTCGTTAAGAGCATCGGACTGTTTTTAAGGCGACTAGGGGACCTTCAAATTCATTTTTAAAATTTTTCAACTAACCAGATTGAAATTTTGCAGACAGTAATAGGATCACTATATAAGACAACACACATAATTTCACTGCAATATATTTATTAATTTCTGAGTTACGGGTATAAATGTAATTTTTAATAACAATTAATATCCTATATGACAAATGTTTCAGGCGCTCAAAAATTACTCGAAATCATTCTAATTTTTTAATTAGTTACTCTCATCCTTTTCAAACAAAAATTGGAATTAATTTTTATGTTTCAGAAAGGAATTTCAAAATAAGTACATATATTAACTCGATACTATTGATTTTGGGAAAAAAATATGCCTAATGTTTGATTTGGAAGAAAATATTTACATTTTAATAACAAAATAATTTCTATATAAATGTCAAAAATTCTTCTCCACATATGTCTTTATACCGATATAAAATGTCATGAAATTCGAGCAAAAATTGAAGCGCCTGGAACATTTATCATAAAGGCCATTAATTGCTGCTAAAAATTACATTTATAGCCGTAACTCTGTAATAAATAAATATATTTGAGTGATATTTTGTAAGTTACTTTATATAATGTTCCGAATCATCCTTGCGAAATTTCAAATTGATTATTTAAAAATTTTAAAAAATGATTTTGAATGTCCATGGTCGCCTTAAGAATAATGAAGTATAAATTTAAAACTTAACAACAGAAAATAACTAAAATAAATTCTACTTCTCAGTGCAATAATAAATGTAAGTTTTAAGATGGTTATTTAAAAAAAATGTCATTTAGAAAGAAAAGAAATTTTAATATCACTCTGGCTCGATATTTTTTGCTGAAATAGGCGGAGCTCCAAAATTCATGATGGTAGACGAATTTTGGTGGATTCGAATTTAAATTATAATGTTGGTTACCAATTTTATGAGAACAAAAGTGCACCAAAACGTAAAATCAGAGATTTTCTGAATAATCAAACTGGAAGTTTTCTTACATATTTCTTTCACACATTTACTGAACAATCTTTAAATTCATCTTTACTTTTTTAATGTTTTCTGATATTGTAATGTACCAATTTTGGGTAAGAAATAGGAGTCTAATTTCCCCGACAGTTGTGAAATTAGTCAAAAACCCTAAACTATCATTCACAAACTCATATACCGAAATTAACCTCTTAAGAACCGAATTATTTTGTAACCTACGGCATTTAGGACGAGTTAACTCGGGTTATGTCCTTAATCGGTTGACATCCACTAGCAATCAATCGCAATTTTATTTTCCTATAAAAGCTAAAAATGATCATTAATAATGAAAATTTGTCAATTGTGATTTAGATGTAGAGACAAAATAGAAATTATGTAATATTGATATATACTGTTACAAAAAGCTTTCTATGGGTGTATGGTGTAAACAGTCCAAAACGCAGGATAGTGCAGAATTTAGGTTTATTCTCAAATGTTTAGGAAAAACACATAGCACAGGTAACAGGAACAATAACTCTTGTACAGATTAGCAACACAGACAATTCACGAGTAATAACAGTAACAGCAGTTTCAATAGCGCTCAGCTCACCGGCTCACCTCTCCTAATAGAGATATCAATTTCCAGCACATTTGAGATTCCCTATTTCGTCGACAAAGTCGCCAAATTTGTCGACAAGATGGTAGCCAAGTTTGTCGCCATAGTCTGGGATCCAAACCTGTCTGCTGCCAGTCATTCCATAATTACCCCTGTGAAACTCTCTTCCCAACCATATGACTAACATTGCTGGGAAGCGACTTTCCAAGCTCGTAACAATACTATGCATTGTACACTGGTATACAAAAGTACAATATCATATACATATTACAGTGAAGATTCGGTCACGAGGACAATTTCGGAGACCACCAGAAAGGGATGAAGGCGAAAATGGAGTTTCACCCATCCTGTTTCACAGAAAACTGATAACGAGATGTAACTTTTATCAATGGTTATGGTTTAATGTGCATAATATTTACGTGCATTTTCGTAAGCATACCAAAAATATTAGGGAAGATATAAATGTTTCTTGAAAACATCCGAAATTTTTCCTCATATGTCTTGCTTATAACATGCAGAGTTTTCATTCGAATTATTCGAAATTTGCAGAACACTTGACAATATGTTACAGAAGTATTGTGTTAAACTTTGAAGTAAATACGTTGAATATTACAGGAAATATGAGTGCTTGTACTAAATAATTTTTTACTTGCATGTGCGAGACGCAGCAAAATTTTTCTGTCATAACTTCAAAGCCAGACATATAGAGCAACTGTTAAAAAAATTCCAGTTGAATCTAATTAAAATTCAGAAAGCTTTCGGCATTTCAGTGAGGTGAATTTCAATTTCTCTTTAAGAGAAGACAAATGGTGACTGTTCTTGTACAAACTAATATTTTTTTAAATTTGAATCTTCGAACAGTAACATTGAATTTTAATAAAATTGAATACCCTGAATACCATGAACACTTGTAAATTAAATACATTATTTAAATTGCATCTTCTCGAACACCATTCGAAGATTGAAGTTGAAAAATATCAGTAAAAAAGCAGTTGATAGTCTGCTTTCACAAGGTATAATTTAAATCCCGATATTCGTATAATAAATTTTGTCTCGACTTGTGTTGTAAAAATTATTAATAATCCCTTAAAGGCATTAGAATTTTACACATTTGTTTAGTTTTTCAATCTGAAAAATTTATTTTTACGTATGTTCCATACTTCTCATATATATAAATTCAAGCCAGTTATCTTGGAAATAATACAAATATATACGTAAACCATTTCAAGATCGCAACATTTTAATGATGTTTGAGTAATTAGGACCAGACTTCTGAGTTTCCCATTCGACGTATTCCGAAAGTAATTTCATATTATTAAGCCTACGTACGTTGGAATGCCAATTCACATATAGTTACTTCAAATATTTATTTTTATGGATATTTAATAATTCTCAAACATCTAACTTCAAGAGAATTTGCACTCTCGGAAATGATACGAATACATATTGCAAATTTGTAATTATGTGTACAATAATAAGGCACCAGAATTCAAAGCTTTACATTCGTCGAATTCTGAAATTAATTTCATATTATTAAGTCGATGAGTGATCGAATGTTAATTCGAACAAAATAGCTATTTCAATTTCTCGCAATTTGCAAGAATGTAATTACTCGTTTGGATTCAATAACCAATTTATTTCGAAGACGAAAATCTATGAGTAGGTTAAACATATCGGTTGTGTTTTAACAAGAATAACAAAGATAAGCCTCATTATATGAGAATAAGTTTATATGAATTTACATTCCAATACTTCAAAATAGGATTGAATTACTGTCTGTTTGCCACAAGAGAATTCTGCTCGTCAAATTGTCTAGTTGACAGCGGTTGCTATAGCAAATGTTTATGTTAGGGAAAATCCATTCAGAATAGGAGGAATCTGATTTTTATTTTATTCTGGTATAAAATAAAAATCGGATTTTTATTTTAGTTTGGTATACTAGGAAAGTTTTCGGAGTTTTATTTTATTCTTGGTATATTAGGAAACCTTCTACTGAACTGGAAAGTCTGTGGTACCAAACAGTCCTGGAGAATCTGAATTCAAGAAAAAGAATGATGATCATGACTAAATTCATAATAGACAATGAAAACATAATGCGACTGGAATAGATACTCACCTGCCTTTGTACAATAACTCTAGCTTATCCTGCATTCAACACACTGAATATACGAAGTCCTTCCTTTCTCATAAATCTTTAATAGTAATCTTGCTATTCCTAATATTCCACAATTAACACACAATGACTTCCCATCTCTAATACGTTACTCAAAACCTGTGCATCGATGCAAGCTTCCTCATATTGTTCGTCATCACCTGCATTCAATGTTTTCTTTCATTCACACCGTGTTATGCAAGATATTGTATATATTCCTTTATTTTGTTGTAAATCCTATGTGTTAAAACCAGTTTTGTATTTTCTTCATTTGTCATTTTTCTCTTGTCTTTTTTTTTGCAACTCAATAAAGTCCACCTACATCTATACCAACCCGGACAGGGGCTGTTCAAAACAGACTGAACTACCCTCTACCACGTGACTTTCTGACTTTTCATCAAGTCCGGACTTGTTCTTCCAGAGGGCGTTTCGGCTTACCTCGAAACTGAAACTAAAACTCTTGATGTGAAACTGAAACTTACGCCATTACTTTCCTCTTCTAATCTTTTGCTTCTAGCTTCATGTACCTGTGTTAGTGCTGTGTTGTGATTTATGTGCAAATTCAGTCAATATAATGCTTTTTATACTTGAAAGCATGATTCAGCGTGTCTTATTCCGTCGTGTGTGATTCAATCTAATGGATTAACAAAGTTTATTGCAGATTCGGCGCAAGCTCACCCCGGGTCGACAGAAAAGGTAGGATCTTTTTGATGTTCAATTTGATTTGAATAAATTCTTACCAATTCTGAATAAAAATAAGATTAATTTCTTGACAGGGGCCATATGAGCTCTAGAGAAGGCGGTGTGGTGTGGTGTTAAAGGTCCAAACGTTAGGAAGTACTAGAACACTCTGAAACCAGCAATCTTCTGCAAAGAACACATTTCTGCAAACGCATCCAAAAGTCGGAAATCAGGCGCAAGCACAGAGAAAATAACTCTGGAATTGCATGTAATAACAAGCTTGTATCTGATTTCCAACCCGTATAGGAGCCACATGAGCTCTAGAGACGGCGGTGTGATGCGATGCTAAAGTGTAAAAATGGCGCTATTTTTCGGCGGTAAAAAGAATACATCATTCGTTAACTTCTACCAACGCGAAATGGATTCCTCCTACGATAAACTGTTTCCATAGCAACCGACGTCAACGAGACAATTTGTCGAGTGGAGTTCTCGTGGAGGACAGACAGTAGCTGAACATCAATCAGTCTTTACCCTTTCGTTAACGAGATTAAAACACTCTTTGATTTTGTGATGGAACATCACTATTTATTATTTTAGAAATTTAATTCTAATCAGCGAGAATATTCTCCCCATGACTATCTATGGTGCGTTTTGTGTTTAACTTTGTAGGATGGACAAGAGAGCCGATAATGGAATTTGAACTTGTTCCCTATTGGGTCCGAAATTTGATATACAAAGTGAGCGCAAAATATATTCATTATTCTAAACGTCAATAATAAAAATACAAAATGAAGCAATGACATGCAGAATGAAAAATACAACATTTTTTAAACAGTGAATTCATATATAACTATGCGCAACTATAATGCTATATAACTATAATACTCATGCCATACCCTCTGACATTTCAATAAAGGCTCCCCTGGAAATTTCTTTGAATTATAAAAATGAAAATAAAAATTATAAAATGCATAAAAACAATTACAAAAAATTTAAACTACTAAAAACAAAATAAAAAATATGAAAGCTGTATGAAAAACAAAGAAAAATTCTTAGGTTTTTAGTTAGTGCATCCCTCACTAGATGGAGATAGGTGCTCACACCTATAAACAAAGCTTACTTTTGTTAGTGTCGGTCATTCCATAACAAAGAGAGGTAAGATTTTTAAGACATTTTTTTCAGACTATGTTGAAAAGATTGTTTTGAATTTCTTCTTCTTGGATAAATGTTTTTCTTCCTTATTTTGTGTCAAATTTTATACGGAATATGTTCAGGCTACAGAGAGAATTTATTTGACCTTAAAGTCGTTTTTCATCGAAGGAAAACCTATTCTAATTTTGAATCTGGATGGATGATGGCCTCTGAAGAAATCATCCATCGGATTCTTCTTCTTCCTTATTCTTTTTCATTCGTTTATTGTTTATCTTATTGTATTTTAACCTCTATCACAGCTTTAATTTTCTTTAATTTCTTTTAATATCTTTATGTACAAGTATATAGTTCTACGCGAGCTCCTTGCGTAGCACGAAGAATGTCCAGGTTATAATCGATTTTCCGCCAAGGATTTTTGAACATTTCTCATGCCTTTAAGCTTTTTCATAAAAGCATAAATTGAAGGCACACTTGGATAGTTTTTTGGTGTATCCCTTACTATATGGAGATAGGTGCGCACACCTATAAACAAAGCTTACTTTTTTTAGCGTCGGCCATTCCATACCAAAGAGAGGTAAGATTTTTAAGCCTTTTTTCGATGGTACACGAAGCGAAATCTTCTTTCCACGGTTTTTGGTGATTTTGTTTCCGATAACCACAAAATCATTCCATTTTGTCTCTATTTTTGTTTCTCATTACGGATGCCAATTAATTAGCGACATCTAGTTCAGACTATTGACACTAGAAAATTCTTTTAGACTATTTCTTCATTCTTTGTTGCAAACTGCATTTAATTTCAACTTTTTACATTCTTAGAATAATAAAGATCTTCCTAGGGCACCCAGAAGATCTACATTTTGATGTCAAAAAAAATCCACATATGCAATTTCTTTCATCTTTCTTGTTGTCTTTATGATTTGTCATGTTCAAGTGCGTACTGGCAGAAATATAAACCAGAGTCTTCAAATTGAAGGGAGTTCATATAGAATTAGAAATAGATCAAATACAAATACAAAATATTAAGAACAAATACAAAAATTCTTCCATCTATCATTTTTGAGTTATCGCGTTCACGTACGTACAAGACAGATCAAAAGACAGTCAGTCCGTCGCCAGAGTCGGTCTAAAATATGATAGTGTTCTAAAATTCGAGCAATAAAACCATGTGCTTGAACCATGTCAGATCTTGGCGTTTCATAGTTACCTAGTTCACAGGAGCAAAATCTAACAGACAGACAGGAAGAAATAATTCTAAAATTGGTTTATTCGTACTGAGAACGGCGTAAATCATGAATACGATCAAAATTTTAAGGTGGAATATTTTGACGGTTACAATACATTCTCGTGTGTGTGTGTGTGATATACTTATACAAGAAAGAAAAATTATATATTGTATCATTAATATGACGAAACAAGTGACTAGTACATTTATACTTTTATTGCTGGATGCATTTAATTTTTTTAAAAAAGGCATCTAGAGGCCTTTTCTAACTCATAAACTGGGTTTCTTAAATGAATGATCTAATCACGAATTCTTTTCGGATGGAATAAAATATCCATTATTCCCATTTTTGTCAATATAAAACATGCATCCAATTTTTACCGAAAAATGTTTGCCGTGACACCAAATTTTGAAAATGTTGGGTTGAGGCGAGAGAACTATTTTTTCACGCGCGCATGAATATCTGTGTGAATCAGCGCCTGCCGCCTTTTGCTAGAGCATTCCTTCTTCGAGTCGTCACGATGATACTTACCTGCTGTGTGCATAATTGTTATAATACTGTCTTCTATATGTCCCTCCATATGTCAATAAACGCTTTGTCCTGAAGCTAGGTGATTTTTGTAGAAGGAACAGCAGAAAAGTATTTAAGGAAATTAATCTCTCATTGATAAGAACAATATGAAATTTAATCAAAGCGTTAATTCAAGCTAATGATAAAGAAATTAATTGAAATGAGTTATTTGGCAAATTTTATTTAAATAACTAAATCTGAATGAACAGATTGTGTATCAATTTGGGGTTGGCCCCTACACTTGTAGAAATTTTGTTTTATTAATAAATTTTCTTACAATAAATGTGGAAGCTTTTTAGAATTAGTAATTAGAATAAAAATTTTACAAAAAAACAAAAAATCGAAAGCACGAAAATAAAAGCAAAATTTAACTGTCTTGAAAAGCGAAGAAAAAAGATATACATATTAGAAAGTGAATATTGTCATGAAATATTAAATTAATTTTTCTTTATAATTAAGTAACATAGACCGAGCTAAAGAACGAATGACACAGTCAATATGTAGTAGAATAAAAGTCGTAATCGCTTTGATAGTGATAGTCTACTTCTTAAAATGAAGTATTGCACACCTGTTGGTGTCTAAGAGAGGCATAGATGCATAATTTTATTGACAGAAGCTTCTACTTCATCAAAATCATTGCGAAATTATTTCAATTTTTTCATTTGTTACGGCGTGGAACATATACTTTTGTAAAAAAAATGGAACAGAATGAGAAGTCAAAACTAAACTCTACATATATTATTACATTAATTCGAGCCTTTTGACTTTAAATCCAAGCCCATAACATTATTAATAAACCTTCTTTGCAATGGCTTATCTGTAATTGACGGCTGCAAAACCTAACATGCAGGGAAAACAATTTTATAACAGAGAAAAACAACGGCACCAGCTCAATCATTGTGCACATAAAAACACTAATGTAATTAAATCTTATTTTTTTCTTTTCTCAGTACATTACCGAAATGTGAACTAAAGACTGATAGAAAACGTGCTATTTCGAAGTCTTTCTGCTGAGATCGAAGGCGTCCAACGACGAATTACGTTACAAATAAAATAGTTTTCCATTACCTAAAATTCCTGTTTTTCGTACTTTTGTTTTGTCTTTTCGAATATAGATGGCGCCATGGTTCTAGTGTTTCTTTAAAAAATTTGTTGATTACTTATTTTAACAGAAAGTTAGCGTGGGGCTGTGATAGCGTGAGGGCATTTTTTTTTCTCTATTCTGGACATGCGGTAAGTTTATTTTTATGATTGTTGGTATTATTAACAGCCAGATGGCTAATATTTTTAAATCAATCTTATTAGCGTTTTTATGTTTGTGTTTGGTTTTCCTTTTTCTTTTAAAATAATGCTTTTTAAATGTACGGATCTCCTTTGTCTTTTGTTGGGAAATTTCGGGCTAAGAGAAGCTATATTTGGCGTAATGCAAACTTCTTACAGAAACATTTCCCAAATATTTTGAATCCATTTCGAATAAAGTCCTTAGCCCTTGATGAAATGGACTAGAATGGATTCCTATTTTGTTGAATTCGATTCCCTCTGAGTTTTTCTTAGTTTTTTGGCTTTCTTTGAATAATATTGATTTTCATAGTTTTTCCTGCATATTTATTTTTTACCTTGAAGCTCACGAGAACTATATAACTTATAAAGAAAGGGCTACATTTTATAAGATCGTCCCAGACGGCAAAAGTTGCCGCTACGCCACTGGATGATTGAGGGGTGGTACGATATTAGGAGGTCCTAGAAAATATAAAGGTTAATCAAGAAGTGCGGGAGGAATGAAAGTTTGGCATAGCTGATCTAGGTGAAACGTCTTACACATTGATGATGGTGGTTCTGATTCCACTTGATCCAGTACGTCTAGCCAAGTCCCTGACGCAAAGGCTCACGATACAGTGGAAGTGTGACAACTTCTGATGATCAAAGTTACCTTAGAGCAAACCAGGTAATACCTTATGTCGAAGCATGTTTTAACTTCAATATATGGGGATAGATAGACTGCCTTCCTGGAGGACTTCCAGCAGAAACTGGGCCACATTTGCGTTTCGTTTGTACGACAACTAAGAAAACTACCATCACCCCGCCCGACAACAACGAGTAATTCCTTGCTAAAGTGAAAATTGATCTACCTGTTTTTGAGATGAAATGTAAGACAATTCATATAAATATATTTTAATCATTTTATAAGGATTGAGATTCTATATAATTTATTTATACTTCAATTTTCTGAATGACTCAATTATCATTTATAAGTTTTAACCCTACGAACGTTTTACACATATTTTTCCGTTTCTTACATTGAAATAAAAAGTAGATAATTCATAATTATATGTATAATTTCGTAAACTATCATGGATAAAATATTCTTACGATTTCAGAGACTTGATTAAACAGAATAAAGATCCAATTATTCACTTTAAAAGCAAATTTTTAAGACTTTAAAGCAATTAGGTCGAAAATGCCAACCGCTCAGAGGGTTAAAACAGTAAAATGCTTTTAATTTCAAATACAAAGAAATTGTTATAGTGTCATGAACAAACTGCTAATAACGTCAATTCTAAGTCTTCTAGAGTCCCAAACATTTTGACTTCCAATGAATTTATTTGATTTAATCCGCTGTTTAAGTTTGTCTTGAAAAGAAATAAATTATAATGAGAGTTTTTCAAAGGAATAAGATATTTTTAGAATCCTGTGTTCTTAAGATGAAACTAACGAGCAATTAGATTCCTCATTGGATAATTACTTCTCAAATATTGACATTTTATCTAACAGTGAGGATACATGTTTCTTCTGAAATTCTAGTGTCTTCCTCCCGAAAAAGATTTATATAGGACAAAGTTACCATGCTCTTTCAACATAATCCTTTCGATTTATCTTTGGAAATTCCCACTGAGAACACAAGCGTATATTTAAAGTCAACATTTAACGCTTTGTAATAAATTTCGCAAACCCTCGTTATGTCATTCATGTTATATGTTGAAATTTTGAATATCATTTACGTTAGAAGAAAGTCAATTTCATGAAAATATGCTTTTATTTTTGAGCCATTAATAGCTATAATAAATAGTATTTATAGACAAAGGGATTATTCGATCGATTTTATTATCCAAATAAATATATTTGATAAATTATTGTTTTTGAGGTATTGCGATAGTAATGTTTTTTCCCCACTCCATTAGGGAAGTTCGTATAGACAACGAACTGAACAGGTGCAATGTTACTGAGAAAACACGGGGTAAATGTCTATCACAATTTGAAGTTTAAAATTACTTTGCTAAAGGAATCCTGAATATGAAACTATGCATAAAGGATTTAATTTAAATGATATTGCCGGCGAACAAGCTCGACGCCGAAGGTGGCTACTATATAACATTAAAGCACAACAATTAAATTTAAATAGGTTGCGGTGATCTATAGAATTCATATATGAGATCTTTAGAAAAGCAATTTTCTCGCGTTTATATTTTGAAAAAGCATTTCATTTAATAAAACATGAATAAAGAGTATTGGAAAATAAATATATTACATATTGAAGTACAAATAGTTAGAGGAAATAAACATTTATACAGAATAACGTAAATTAATCTAGTAGGCATTCAAGAGTAGCATATTCTTTCTTAGAAAGAAGTTTTTCAAACTATGCTGCCGTTTTGTTAGATATTTATATTTTAATAAAATAAGCAGACTCTTTGGACATAAATACTTCTAATTCATACCCAGACATAAAAGTAAGAGATTTCATTTGACTCTTGTTCTGGCTTATGTTCGAAAACATATTTCATTCCACAGATGCTTAACTGAGTTTTTTCCCCTTCATAAACAACATCAAATATTCCAATCCTTTAATCCAAAATATGCCTCAAGAGAAATACCAAAGCAAGGGACACAGGTAAATTAAATTATTAAAGATGCTGCGACGCGTAATGAAATTAAAAACACATAAAACCGTTCGAGTATTTTTTTTCTTCTTTCTGACATATCTTCATATTGACTGAATGCCAGTGTTTGCAATTCAATTAATGTCAGTGGAGATGGAGTTATTACCTTCGGTGCTTTCCCCCATGTAGCCTGGGGGAAAGGAGCTCCTACTTTCATTTCGTGAATTTCTTCCATCTGAAGAAAATCTGGCCGTAATAATGGTCTCGCAGATATTTAATCGTATCAAGAAGAAAATGTTTCTTGTGTTCCTTTCATTTTAATTGCTTTCTGTGTGTTTTGTTGTCAGGTGTACTGAATGAAATTTGTTTGCTTGTTACGTCCGTTTTAAATGAGAAAGATGCAAATAATTGACTGAAATGAATGTTTCTTTGGGATGACATGACCGCATGTAATTTTCAAAAACGAATAATACTCTCAGAGTTAATGTACAGAATGGTCATTGGACCCATTTTTAAAAATTAATAAAAAAACTTATAATGTTAAAACTGCGTTGCATTTTTAGTTTCTCGTATACGAAGAAAACATTTTTCCAAAGAAGACGATTTCGTATACAAAGAGAAAGTTTTGTAATCGTCAAAAAATTCGAACTCGAGATTTTGGCGAATCTCCACGTTTTAGACCTCCCTGAGTCCGAGAAACACAGTTTTGGAATTATGTCTGTCTGTCTGTGTGTCTATGTGTCTGTATGTCTGTGTGTCTATGTGTCTGTATGTCTGTGTGTCTATGTGTCTGTATGTCTGTGTGTTTGTGAACACGATAACTCGAAAACTATTAGAGATACAGGGATGAAATTTGGTATGTGAACTTGACACATAATTTGTAGGCTTCTATATAATTTTGGACAAAATTCGTCTACGAGAAGTCTGCCTGTCTATCTGTCAGCGGTCATGCGAGCACTATAACTCAAAAACTTGAATAGCTAGATAAAATTAGGATAAAATTCGGTACACAGTTTTATCATCCTGAATGTAGGTCCGTATAAAATTTTGGACCAAATCCGTCAACGGATTGACTGTGTGTCAGTCTGTATAATCGTATACTTGTTAAGCATTCGTTTCAAAACTTATCTCCATGCGCATGCGTACTGGTAGCAATCTCTGGTAGCAAGTGGAAGGATTACGCCACTTTGCCCTGTTTTGTTTTCGCTCGCTCGTCCCCTCGCATTAGCGGAGCTTGCTAGAGTGAAAAGCTTAAATATTGCTAAGTTTTAATACATAGGCATCTCTTTGAATATGATTCTTCACCTAAATATTTTACAACCACTATAATCTACAATGAACAAACGTTCTGATATTCGTTGCATTCTGGGTTGCAGTAGGTTCGATTTTTTTATCCACGCAGGGGGAGGGGAAATGACAAATTTTTGAGCAGTATACGAGAAAGTTTAGAGGAGGCCACTCCCACTGGTTTAAATGAGAGAGAGAGAATAAAAGTTTTTTTTAGGTAGGTGGTGTACCATTACGGCGCTCTAAATTTGCTACAGCGAGAGATTTCCGTACGCAATGGCTTCCTATCAGCAGAAACCGATGCGCGTTTTCTGGTTTCCTTTTTTACTTTTACCTAAATATATCGAAAACTATTCAGTTTTTGAATTACAATTGATTTAAGAAATTAAAGAGCGTCAAATTCCCTACAAATATATGCTTTTAATTTTCTTCTTTCTTCTTTAGTTTCGTAGATAATGGCTCTCAAAAATGGGAGATGTCCAATAATGTACGATCACCTAGACCGCATTAACGGCGCTTTACCGATCTGAAAAAAGAAACTTTTTAAAATATTCTCTCATTGAAAATAAAGCCGTAGTTGTAACATTGTTAGTTTGTTTATTAATTTTTGAAAATGGGTCCAATAATTTATGACTTCCCTGTATTCCATTACGACAGACTTTCCTTATTTAGAAGGTGAAGGATCAAAAGTTTTGGCTCAGAAATTTAACACATAGCATTCTAAATTGACTCTACACTGTGGAGTATTGCAGATTAGCATGTCTTAAGTTTTTACCTTTCTAAAATTAATTTCGGAATACTTATTAATTGATAAGTTAGTTAAATTATTAATTTTCTTCAATTAAAAA
>BGPR01009045.1:40755-56817 GCA_013235015.1 Araneus ventricosus
TCATTGCTACGTTCAGTTACGTATTGCTAAGAAAGGACGGTCTAGAAGATACTATTAAAGTGGATGTTTTAAAACAAGGACAAAGATCAAAACAAATATATACAACTGTATCCAGATCGTGGTGTGTAAGTACGGCGTGTCAACACAGAAGAACTTGCATTTACAAGGAGGGTGGTCGGTGTGCTTATTCTTGGCAGGAAGTTCGTTGCAAAGTTGTCACGTCACGTTTGTCATGACAAGCTAATACTCAAAGAAAAATCACACTTACCTGAAAGTGTACATGCTATCTGGAAGGCTCAACGACCACATTTAAGTATTTTTCATTTATAGTTCTCACAAAGAGGAGAACTGGGATCAAGACTCTGAATTCAACTCAATTAACCACGGCTGAAGTCTTTTTTTCATTTGGTTCTCATGAAAGGGAGAACTGGGATCAAATCAGGTAAGGTTCAATGAACCACATTTAAGTCTTTTTCATTACAGTTCTCTTAAAGGAGAACTGGGATCCAAGAACTCTCGAATTCAACGCTCAATTAACCACATTTGATCTTTTTTCATTACAGTTCTCATAAGAAGGAGGAGCGGGATCCAGGGACTACTCCAGTCAGGTTCCAATGAACCACATTTTAGTCTTTTCAGTACAGTTCTCCTTAAAGGGAGAACTGGGATCCCAGGGCTCTCGAATTCCTTGCTCAATTAACCACATTGAAAGTCTTTTTCATTGCAGTTCTCATAGGGAACTGGGATCCAGAGTTCTCAATTCTCAGGTTCAATGTAGAACCACATTTAAGTCTTTTTTACAGTTCTCGCAAAGGGAGAACTGGGGTCCAGAAACTCTCAATTCAGCTCAATTAACCACATTTTAAGTCTTTTTTCATCCCATTTCTCACAAAAGGTAACAATGACGACCACTTAATTTATGTTGGTCTCCTTTCATAAGTTATGTTCCTCTGACAGACAACACCAAATCGACCATCTGAACCCACATTCGCAAGGTGTACGTACAGGGCGGCTGAATGCCAGTCACTACGCACTTGGCCCTTTAAGGATGTTCCCAGTGCGACTGGGGTCTCGAACCCAGATCACCTCTATTAGAAATTACCAAAACTCACCAAACACCATGTGACCCTAAATAGATTACGTAAATTTATATGAAATATCTCATATCGCTTTTAGCTTTTTTGGTTGCGATAAAATACTGGAAACATTGGCATTTAAAAAAAACATTTCTACACTTAATAATCTTTACCACCTATCTCATTTTTGAAATTTCAGGAAGAAAAGAAACTGAATTTTCGCAACAAATAGCAAAGAATATTCTGATGTTAAAGAAGTGTAAAATATATTTATTGGTTATTAAAAGTTGTTATTTCTTCCCTTTTTTGAAATTTCAAAAAAATTGAGATAGTTCTATTTGCTTGTTAAGCAACGATTTATCGAATGAATTGACGAAAGTTCCATATTTCATTTGGTGGTGAACAGTTTTCAAGCTCAGCTAGGACATCTGTAAAAGAATTCTAGTATTATATTTGAAAATTATTTACATTTTTTAGGTAAAATTAATTTAAATTGTAAGGGAGTATTTTCTAAAATGTAAAATATATTCAATTTATAATGCTAATTCAAGAACAATATTCAAAATTTTTTTAAAATTAATTGCTGAATTTCCCAAATTTAGATTTTCATTTTTCTCTAAATAAAACCAGTAAATTCTGAAATTTCAGCAGATAACAATCCTTTTGCCATTAACAAATTGCATTTGTGTCAGAATTGAATCAACATTTCATTGGAAAAATCTCTGAAGTTTCGGTTTTCAAAAGTAAACGAACATTCATAATTGAATCTCAAACGCATATATATATATTTGAAATAGTTTATGATTTAATCTCACAAAATTGTTTAGGTATTTTCATCAAAATTAAGCTAAGTTGGTAAGAAATAAACTAATTAAAATAAAAATAAAAAGAAAGCGTTAAAATGAACAAAAGAAAAACAAACATCATATTCCTTTTCTCATTCAGTATTTGGCGTGAATAATTACTCAAATTTCCATTTTTTCCTTTAGAATGCTCATTGTAACAGTGAGGTGGCGCAGAAGCTTCGAGAAAGGGACCAGTACAAATGTCATCGAAACAGCCCACGTGTATCAAAACAGGACGTTAATAGCAGATGGTTAAAATAATTAAACCCTGCATACACATGTTTTGCAATAAATTAATTATCTTCACACACACTATTAATATTCTAGTAATAATATTTACATAACTTGTAAATGTAAGACTCAAGATAAAAAAACATATTGCATTGATATATTAATTCTTATAAATTAAATAATTAAAAAAACCAATACTGAACTTCTTTAGATGTTTTTTACCTAGTTCGTAGGATGAGACAAATTAGGCGCGTCTGACAATCTTGCAAAATATTGAACACATTGCATAGCGATAATTGACATTGTAGAAGTATAGAATAATATAAAATTATTAATGTTTTTGAATACTAATTAATACTCTCTTAGCAACCTAGCTATTATACTGCACATTTAGAAATATAGAAGGTATGCCCAAATAGAAAAGGACAACGCGTTATATGTAAGAAATTTTAATAACAATATTCAAATTTAAGTTCAATGGAACGGTAAATAAATCAAAATTGATACTACTGATCCCAGCGCGTAGGAAGGGAGTGGATGGCTTCAGTGTGAAATCTTTGGGTCAGCAAACACCATTCTGCCGTCAATTCTCTGATGACAGATGCTTGGGGCCTGTGCACAAACTTTAGCATAACCAAACTTTTGTGCGATTATGGACACATTCCTTTGCTTGTCGACAGTTCTACAGCAATTTCACGTGTGGTGTTCCGATGATTCTGCCGTATGAGCTCATCCACAGCCGAAATCTTTCTCTACAAATAAGGATTTATGACATGTCCCCTTTCTGCAGAAGTTGGATAATTGCTCTTTGTGCTGATCAGGAGGAATCCATCGGCCATCAACTGAACACGAGGAAACAACTCTCCAGAAATGAGAGATATTGCAGAGCCATTAATACAGGTGCATTTGGGAATACCACCATCATCTAGTCTAGCGTATTAACTCACTGGGATTTGATACAACGCCATACAGCTAGGTCTCCTTTTCCTTTGGGTACATTATAAGTAAACAAACCATTTCTACGTATGATAATTAGGATGGTAAAATAAAATAACGTTTTGCTATGTCTCATATTTCAAAATTTGTCTATTTTTTATAACTGATGAAATATAAATTTTCAAGCCGAGTGAAATATTCAGAAGGTTTTTCCACCGTAACAAGCTTCCTTTACTAAAATTATTGCGAGTTAAATGCTTTTTAGTAACTGTTTCATATAATTTCAGAGCAGATCTTTCTTGAAAACAAGAAAAAAAATTTCACGCTCTTTTCAGTAAATTGTCTTACATTACGTAAACTTTCTTCTTGAGGCTATTTACATCAGAATCTTCTTTAAAATGCAAGGTGTTATTATTGGACCATTTCAAAATTAAAAAATAATAATAATGTTACAACTACGGTTTTTTAAAATGAGATAGGTAACGTTTTTTTCAGATAGGTATGACGCGTTGCGGCTGTCTATGTCGTATCTAGTGTGTACATCTCCCATTTTGAGCTATTTATCTGCGAAACTAAAGAAAAGTAAAGCATGCATTTGTAGAGGAACTTTCGATCCCTAATTTGTTAAATCAATTATAATTCGAAGACGATGTTTTAAGATATTCAAAAACTAAAAAAAAGGAAACCAGAGAAAACGCGCATCTGCTTCTGCTTGATCAGGTACATTGTGTATGGACTTCACACATTTTGGATTTTCATCGTGGTATCAATAAAAGGTTGCAATCCACCAAGAAACATTTGAAAATTAGAGTTAGAACCTAAACTTTATTTAAAGCAATTAATTAATTAAAGTGTAATTTCTTTGCATTATTAATTGATAAGTTAGTTAAATTATTAATTTTCTTCAATTAAAAATGTGAAGAAATTACACTTTAATTAATTAATTGCTTTTAAATAAAGTTTAGGTTCCTAACTTAATTTTCAAATGTTTCTTGCGTGATTGCAATCACTTATTGCAAATACCGATGCAAAATCCAAAATTGTGAAGTCCATACGCAATGGCTACCGATCAACACAAGCCGATGCGCGTTTTCTGGTTTTCTTTTTTAGTTTTACTTAAATATCTCGAAAAATATTCAGTTTTCGTATTACAATTGATTTAACAAATTAAAGAGTGTAACATTCCCTACAAATACATGCTTTTATTTTTCTTCTTTCTTTAATAGTTTCGCAGATAATAGCTATCAAAAATGGAAGATGTCCAATAATTTACGACCACCTAGACGGCCGCAACGGCGCGTTACCTATCTGAAAAACCGTTACCTATCTCATAATTTTGAAATGGGTCCAATAATTTATGACCACCCTGTTTTTGTGAAGAAGATTCTGATGTAAATAGCCTGAAGAAGAAAGTTTACGTTATGTAAGACAATTTTAATACTGAAAAGAGCGAGAAAGATGTTTTTTTCTTGGTTTCAAAAAAGATTCGTCTGAAATTTCCATGAAACTAGTTACTAAAATGCATTTCCTAACTCACGCAATATAATTATTAAGGAAATTTTTATATTTTCACTAAAAAAAACACCATTTGAATATTTCACTCGACTTTCAATATTTATATTTCATCAGCTATAAAAACAGACAAATTTTGAAATATAAGAGAATTAACAAAACATTATTTTATTTTTGCATCCTAATTATCTACGTAGAAATGGTTAAATTATGAGGTGGGCTCAAATGAAAAGGAGACCTTAGCTGTATCGGCGTTGTATCAAATCCCAGTGAGTTAATGTGCTAGTCGATAGATGGCGTGGTGGTATTCCCAGTTGCACCTGCTTAAATAACGGCTTCGCATCAATATCTTCATTTCTGGAGAGCCGTTTCCCCAGTTGTTTGCATGATCGATTCCTCCAGATCAGCACAAAGAGCAATTATCCAATTTCTTCGCGCAGACGCAGAGGGGAAGCACGCTTCATTAATTTATCGCAGGATGAAAGGGGTGTACGGAGAGCAGTGTTTCGCACTGTGCACTATAATCCTGTAGTGTCAGCGTTATGAGGCTACGCGTAAACATCAAGGACTTGTCACACCCTGCGCAGGCGCACTTTGTGACCAACAGTGCCACGACTTCGGCTGTGAATGAGCTCATACGGCAGATTCGTCGGATCACCACACGTGAAAATGCTGTTGAACTGTCGATAAGCAAAGGAACTGTGCATCACATAATCCACAAAAAGCTTGATTATGGCAAAGTTTGTGCACAGTGGGTGCCCAAGCATCTGTCAGAAAACCAGAAGATGGCTAGATGGGAACTGGATCCGACAGTAACCCAGGAATTTCTACACTGAAGCCATCCACTCCCTTCCTACGCTCTGAAGTCAGTGTATCAATGTCAATGGCGATTATTTGTAGTGTACTGTTCCACCTGAACTGTAATTAGAATATTGTTATTAAAATTTCTTTATATATAACTGTAGTCTCTTTTTCATTTCGGCACACCTTATATTTCCTAATATAATGTTAAGTATATGCTGCAGTTGCTAAGAGAGTATTAATTAATATTCAAATAATTAACATTTTTTATATTATCTCAACACTTAATATGTCTATTATACTGCTAATAAGCAATATTTTGCAAGATTGTGACGTCACCAATTTTGTCTTCCACCTACGAACTATAAAACACTAAAGAAGCTCGTATTTTATTTTTCAATTATTTAATTTATATAAATTAATATATCAATGCAATATGTTTTTTCATCTAGTCTTACATTATGTAAGTTTAAGTAAATATAATTACTTGTGAATATTGAAGAAATTAATTAATTTATTGCAAACAATTTATGTATTAATTTGGCTGTTTCTGCATCCAAGCATGCAGTGGGTTTAATTTATTTTAGTTCCATTTGCTATTAACGTCTTGTTTTGAAGCAACCTGTGGGCTGTTTTCGATGACGACATTTGAACTGGTACCCCTCCTCCTCTTTCTCGAAGCTTCTGCGCCACGCCATCGTTACAACGAGCATTCTGTGGGGGGAAAATGGAAATTTGAGTAATTATTCAATGCCAACATCAGTTGAATGTAAAAATGGAATATAATGGTTGTTTTTTTCTTTTGTTGATTTTAACGCTTATTTTATTTTATTTTTAATTAGTTTACTTCACCAATTTAGTTTAATTTTGATGAAAATATCTAAGCAATTTTGTGAGATTATAAATCATAAACTATTTCAAATATATATATGCGAAGTTTGGAGATTCAATTATGAATGTTCGTTTACTCTTTTAAAACCGAAAAAGTCAGTGATTTTTAACGAAATTTCAGCACGAATTGACAAAAAATGCAATTTGTTAATGGAACAGGGATTTCGTTTTCTTATAGAAATTTCAGGATTTACTGGTTTTTATTTTAGAGAAAAAAATGAAAATAAGATCTGAATTTCAGAAATTGCCACTTTCTGTCAGCACTAATTTAAAAATTTTGAATATTGCTCCTTGAATTAGCATTATAAATTGAAATGGTATTTTTACATTTTCTAGAAAAATACTCTACAATCTAAATAATTTTACTCAAAAATGTAAATAATTTTCAAAATATAATACAGAATTTCTTTTACAGATGGGCCAACTAACTGAGCTGAAAACTGTTCACCAAATGTGTCGTGGAACTTTCAATAATTCATCTAATAAATCGTTGCTTAACAAGCAACCGAACTATCTCAATTTTTTGAAATTTCAAAAGGGAAGAAATAACAACTTTTCGTAACCAATAACATATATTTTTGAATTTTCTTTTAAGATCAGAATATTCGTTATTTGTTGCGAAAAATTCAGTTTTTTTTTTCTTCCTCTTAGAAATTTCAATAAAATGAGATAGGTGGTGTTGATTATTAAGCGTAGAAATGTTCTTAATGCCAATGTTTCCGGCATTTTATCGCAACTGAAAAGCTAAAAGCGATGCGGGATATTTCATATAAATTTTCGTAACCCATTTAGGGTCACATGATGTTCGGTACAGTTTTGGCAACTTCATAGCGGTGATCTGGGTTCGAGACCCCGTCGCACTGAACATCCTTGGGGTACAAGTGTAGTGATTGGAATTCAATCACCCTACGTATTACCTAGTGAATGGGTTCAGATGGTCGATTTGGTGTTGTCTGTCGAGGAACAGATAGATTATACAGGGAGACAGACCAACATGGATCAAATTCTGTAGTCGTCATTGTTACTCCTTTTTATGAGAAATAGGATGAAAAAGCCTTAAATGTGGTTCATTGAACCTTGAATTCGAGAGCCCTGGATCCCATTTCTCCCTTTTATGAGAACTGTAATGAAAAAGACTTAAATGTGGTTAATTGAGCGTTGAATTCGAGAGTCCTGGATCCCAGTTCTCCCTTTTGTGAGAACTATAATGAAAAATACTTAAATGTGGTCTGTTGAGCCTTCCCAGATAGCATGTACACTTGCAGCAAGTGTGATTTTTCTTGATATTAGCTTGTCATGACAAACGTGACTCGACAACTTTGCAACGAACTTCCTGCCAAGTAACAAAGCACAATCGACCACCCTCCTTACAATGCAAGTTTTCTGTAAAGTTGACACGCCGTACTTACACACCACGATCTGGATACAGTTGTATATATTTGGTTTTGATTTTTGTCTCTGTTTTAAAAAACATCCAATTTTTAATAGCATCTTCTAGACCGTCCTTCCTTTTATTAATTCAATAAATCAATGATAATTTGAAAAAAACTAACTAAGTCTTTCTATAAAAATAATCAATTTTGAAAAATTCTTCATCTTCTTACTAAATATAGAATTCTCACTGTAAAGAAAACTATATATCGCCCTTTTCTTAATATTGAAATTTTAACGTTCATAGACAACATTAAACCTAAAAAAACAGTCAATGTTTGCTGAAAAATATTAACTTACTTTGTGTCCCAAACTTTTAAAAGTATTTACTTTTGAACCCTAATTTCATAACTTATTCCACTAGCTAGTTATTAGCGAAATTAGCTCTTCCTTTGACTTCAAATCATATTCTCAACCTAAAATTTAAAAAAATTATTGAAATCAAGAAGACGGTTTAAAATAAAACGTGTAGATAGACTATGCATTAGAGCAATCTGTCTTCCGAAATCGAGGTCCAGCTGGCTGAGTGGCTAAGGCGACAGATTTTGGAAGCGGGTTGTCGGGGGCTCGAATCTGAGGTTCGTCTGCGTACTCGGTTTTTGCTATAGCTTGCAATGAGTTTGATGCAACAAGCTTGCTGCAAGTTCGACTCGTGGTTACTTCGTCGTTTGCAATAACTAGTTTCAAGATTGCACTTTTGCAAACTTGCTGCAAGCTTGCAGAGCAAGATTGCTGCAACTTTGCTGCAAACTAAAATTGCTTACTGGGTTTGATTTAAGAGGGGGCAATTGGTAGACAGAAGAGTTGAACGACGAGAGATGGGCAGGAGATGCTTGAAGACTGGCAGGCGAATATCGCGAGAGCAGAATTTCAACAGCGCTGAGGCTGATGTAGAAATTTCTAGAATGAAAGTTTAGGCTACGCTATCGGAGATAGACTTAGTTCCAAGCGATAATACCAAATTTTCTTCTGCGCCCAGGCCACTGTAATTTCGTAGAACCCATATATTTTGGTTATATGTTTAACTAAGAAGAAAGAGTAATTTATGACAAGCTTTTTTCACTGCAAGATTGAAGAAAACGGTACATCTATCTTATTAAAAAGATGCTACAATGTGGGTGAGCTTCATACCAAGTACTTAGAGGACAAAGGCCCACCCACTAATGTGGTATTGAAGTTTAGTATTCGCTTGTCGTATCCGTCATCTCAGCTAATACATTTGAAAATTATGAGATTTGCCACGAAATAGCACCCGAAATACCACCCATGTTGCTTCAAAATGGAATGGGACGTTCTTTTATTGCATCACATTATAAATAATTAAATATATGATTACAAAATTATACTTTACATAGTTCAAGTTGTGAATCTGAACTGAAGACAATGCTTCATTTTCTTTAACATCTTGAGACCCAAAGGTGTAATTTTCAATCAATTTTCACAAAAATAGAGATTAAAACTCTTGATAGGATTATATACCCTTTAAGGGTGTCCACACTTATCGTGGTCCAATAGCTAATTTCTAAACCTTTAGAGATAGACATATAGATCCAATTAGAAAAATGCTTTAAACGAAGGAAAAAATTATAATATATGTTTTTTGAGTGAATAAAAAAGTTACGAAATCTAACTTTTTATACAGTCCCCTGGTCCTATCAATCATATACAATGTTTTCGATACTGTAATATTTTAAACAAAGAAAAGTTCCACTCTTTTGAGACTAAAACTGACCGAGTTATGGAGCTTTGAATATCGCTGATTTAGACCACTTTACACCATTTCATTAGCCGTCTTGCAGACGATTCACCAATCAATGCGCAGCAGTTGCTCGACGAGGCATCTGATTGGTTAAAAATCATGAAATTTGAAGCTCCAGAACTCGCTCGGTTTTAGTCGCAGAAGAGTGGGATTTTTTTTGTTTAAAATGTTAGATTGTCATGAATATTTTACTAAATATGACTGATAGAACCGTATAAAAAGTTAGAATTCGTAATTTTTTCAGAAATATAATTAGTAACTCAAAAAACAAAGAATACAATTCTTCCCTTTATTTAAAGCATTTTTCCAATTGGAACTAAATGTCTGTCTCTAACCTAACGGTTTAGAAATTAGCTATTGGACCACGATAAGTGCGGACATACTGTATATTATTAATTGATTAATTATTTATTAATTAAAATAATAATTAATTAAATATAAATGATAGATGACAGCATAGCACCATCCAAAGCATTGGACAGCGAGATCTAAAGGTTTTGAATGGAAAGCAATTTCTTTTCTAAATAAAACACATGTATCCTTTAAAATGGACGGGGGGTCTCAAGGGGTTAAGCTGTTAATTCCTAGGAAACAACAAGCATCAATAGTTAAGTGGTCATACCACTCTTAAACATAAAAAAAATGGGGGGGGGACTGTCAAATTCGATACATGATATCTCTGAAACAATGCAATTCACAAACTCACTTTTTTTTCTAGAAAAACATCTGTTCTTCGTCTTATAGTGCATATATTTTAAAACCTTCATATTGTTATGTATTTATTTGAGAAAGTAATAGATATAGGTATAATTTTTGGAGAAAAAATGAGATAGTCACCTTGCGCGCATGATTACAGATAAAATATTTAGCTAAACACAATATTTTTGGTATCTAAGTAATCCAAACAGTCTGTTTAAGAATCTCAACCACAATTTATTAACATTTAAAATTCAATTCTATTTTATCTACCAATTTAAAATAAAAATGTTAAAATAGTTAAATTTTCAACTTTTCTACCCCCCTCCCACCAAAGAAAGAACCTTCTTTGGAGAAATATGTACTAAAATGTTGTTCAATTTGGAGAACATAGCAAAATACATATTCGGTAAAACTTTTATTTAAAAATATTCAATAGTTCTTGAGTTATCGTGCTTTCAATATAAAAAAAACACATTTTGAGATATAGTGCTTTAAAGTATGGCCATTTTCAATGCTTACGTTGAAGAGCTGATACATTTTCCTTCATAGCTTTCATAATTATGGGAATTTTGTAACGCGAATAGTTTTAAATTGTTCAGAAAGGAGAGGGAAATAATACATATATTTTTCATAAAATCGAAAAGTTTCGAGGTTTAACAGTCGTATGTTCCCTTAACACAAAATAAAGATAAGAATTTTCATCAGAGATTCAGTGCTGCTAGAAACCCTGAAGAAGTCTGCAGCTACCCTGATAAAAGTCTGCGTCCCGCTATCTCGAATGTTTGCAGACTACAGATGCACTGACACAAACCATTCGGCTGCGGGTCCAATTTTATTCTTTCTGCTGGTCCATTATTTCACGAGCACAGACCGCCTGAGGCAGGACTGAAATTACTTTGCTGGTTAATCCCAATACTCTGTCTATCGCTCGATCACATGATCTAAAGTCGTTATCTATTCTTGTTATTTTAGTTACAAGGAGGAAAAGTTGTTTGGGATTCGCATAATACACGCGATGAGTAGATTTACTTTAATAGACTTGAGTCATTAGGGTTGTAATATGCTAATTGATCTGAGATGCTCTTAGGATTTAAAGGAAATATTAAGAAACAGTGCCATTATCGCTGATTCTGAAATCATTTTAGATCATTTCCTCTGATCGATTGAGAGAAAAATAGATATTTTACGGGGAGTTGGAACCCTAAGTCCGTTAACCCTAACCCTGCTACTTCGATGTACTTTTTCTCAAAATCTGTTACAGATTCGTGTTTGAAATTATTTATACAATTAAAGTACATCTTTCTCATTATATTGAAATTATTTTTTTAATTCAAAAATTTATTTTTTACAGATGTTTTTGTGTCAAAACAAAAAAAAATTAAAATTGGCCACTACGATGTACCTTTTCTCAAAATCTGTTATAGATACGTGTTTGAAATATTTTATACAAGTAAAGTGCATCTTTCTAATTATACTAAAATGAGTTTTTTTTTAAATTCAAAAATTTATGTTTTACAAATTTTTTTGTGTCAAAACAATAAATGCCAAATTGGCCACTTCGATGCACCTTTTCTCAAAATATGTTATTGATACATGTTTGAAATTTTTTATGGAAGTAAAGTACACCTTTCTCATTATACTGAAATGTGCTTTTGGTTAATTTTTAATTTTTTATAAATTTACAAAATACTTAATTAGACAGTGAAATTTTACCCTATTTTGACACAAAAAAATTGTAAAAAATAAAATTTTTAGTTTTTTAAAAAAACTCATTTCAGTATAATGAGAAAGGTGTACTTTAATTGTATAAAAAGTTTCAAAGATGTATCTATGACAGATGTTGAGAAAAGGTACATCGAAATAGCCAATTTCCCATTTTTTGTTTTGACACAAAAAAATTTGCAAAAAATAAATGCTTGATTTTTTTGTTCAAAAATCATTTCAGTATGATGAGAAAGATGTACTTTACTTGTATAAATAATTTCAAACATGAATCTGTAACAGATTCTCAGAAAAGGTACATCGAAATAACAGGGTTAGAGTTAACCAACTTAGGGTTCCAACTCCCCTTAACATGAAAATGTGTATAGGTTAGGTACTCTCTGCAAATTACGACATGCTACATGTATAACTGGTCATCTATTTTTTGCTCAAAACGGGACATTACTAATCTTCAGATAATAGTATGTGTTTTCAAAAAAACGAATATTTCTTTAGTTTTTATTTATTAATAAAAATCAGAAATGAATACTTTAAAGTGGATAATTTATGTGATCTTGTATCTTTCTGAAGTAGAAATGTTTGCTACAGTATATTTGAAATGAATCTAAAAAAGAATGAGGTTTTTGGAAAGATTTCTTAAAATTTATTTGGTAATTAACGTTGCTTTAAGAATTGCGAATTGAAACTGTGTCTTTTTTCGCTCGTGCATAACTTATTCAGAAGAGAAAAGACCCTTTTTACGAGTGCATTAGTATCGGGCAGACAAAAAATATATTTAATAACTATACAAAGTTTCGTAAATTTAGATTATTGCTGTGAAAGTGTTTGAAGAATTCCACTCCACGAATCATTCCCAGTATTTCATTCGGTCAGTTTTTGTGTTGTCGTGTAGTTAGAAATAAGTTGTGGTCTAGCCGGCTTCTAAGTGGTAAATATGTGACACTTAAAGTGTTTTCGCCGTAACTATCCATTACCGTCGGAGGTTGTTTATTAATTTTTCGCGCCTTTTTTTAAATTGTTCCCTTGGGTTTCTCTCTTTCTGAAAACGAGACATTTCGGCGTCCCTAAGCTAAATAATAGGGTAGGCCTGAAATAATGAAAAAAATTTTCATATCTCTATACCGCGGAAAAGTTGCGAATGGGTGAGAAATTAAACGAGGAAGAAAGTAAGGAAATTGACTGATATGTTCCGCTTGCGCATCGGCCTCGAAAATCGTAAAAATTGACTGTATCTGAAACTTTTTAATTTTTTCTTTATCTGTTTATGTTAGCGTTAGCTGCTAAGTACTGATATTCTTCAGAGTAATAAAGTTTATTTTATCAAAATCTATCCATAATTTCCGGTGGGTTGTTCCCTCCAAGGTTGACAAAAATATGTGAAATTACTTCAATATGTAATTTTTAGTTCCTAACTCAACAAAATCTTCATACATCTTCTTTCCGATGAATTGCAACATATCGATGTTTATATGCATGAATAAAGTTTATTTAGGTCTTAAAATGTATCATCTTCATTTATTTTCTTTATGTAGTTCACAACCCACTCCGCGCCAGCCTGCCTAATTAGTCTAAAAATGTATCATCTTCATTTATTTTCTTTGTGTAGTTCACAACCCACTCCGCGCCAGCCTGCCTAATTAGTCTAAAAATGTATCATCTTCATTTATTTTCTTTATGTAGTTCACAACCCACTCCGCGCCAGCCTGCCTAATTAGTCTAAAAATGTATCATCTTCATTTATTTTCTTTGTGTAGTTCACAACCCACTCCGCGCCAGCCTGCCTAATTAGTCTAAAAATGTATCATCTTCATTTATTTTCTTAATGTAGTTCACAACCCACTCCGCGCCAGCCTGCCTAATTGGCTTAAAGCCATAAATGGTTGCGCTTGAGGCCAACGAGCCGGTATCGTTGAAAATGGGACATATGGTCACATTAGACGCGCATGAAGCAAAATCACGCGCGCATTGAAAGCGCTCTAATAAGAGTCTCTGGAGAAAAGAACAATCAACAGAACAGACACACATGTGCTTTAACACTGGCATTTTAGTTTGTTTTTGTGGACTTCTTTATTTGATTAGTTTTTTTCTCTCTTGTTTGTTGATATTGTACACTTCATACCCATATTTCTTTCATTTTCACAGTTTTTGTTTGTATATGGTTTTATGTTACTCCCCTTTGTTTCGTGTATATTATCCTAGATTTGTATTTTTGAAACCTTTTACATTCTCTCTGACTTCACTATTATTTGCTAGACAGTTAAGGAGCGTTTTCCGATGTCTCTTCCGCTTCATGTCCGCCACTCTGTTTAAATAACCAGAAAGTTCTAATCGCAGGAGCATGAAGTGGTGTTCTGTACTATCAGAGACCATTGGACTAAAACTACCAAATTTGCCTTTTAGTTACTTTTTGAGTAGTAGATACTCAGCAAAGAAGTGTTTTTCAGAATTTTAATTAGCTGTTTTAATTAAAAATTTATCGACATTTTAGCGTTTATTCCTCCATAACTTAGAAGCGTATTTAGGCTCAAAATCATTTTTAAACCACATTATAATTCAAAAAATTGTTTTCTCATTAATACCAATCTTATTTCCTTACAGTTTTGCTCTGGTTTTAATAAGTTTTAAAAAATATGTTTAAGTATATTTTACAATACTTTTCATTGTTTCAGTTCCTGCATTTATACACACGCGCGCTGCGACGGTATTAAACACATATTTTTTTGTGTGCGAGTTATCGTTGCTATATAATTAAGAATACTATAAAGTCATTACGAAATAGATATGTAATAATCTCACTTAATTTTACTTTAAATTCTAATATTATATGTTTTAAAATCTTAGTACTGTATTAATGTATTCCAAAATCGCTTTTCTTGAACTCCAGTTTCGTTTTATTTCCCGCTTTGGAGATATATTAAATCTCGCGTTTTGGCATATTTATTACTAAAAGAATATTGTAATTACTTCCACGCGCCTACAGAAATCGCGAAATCAGTTGGCACCATACTTTTCCCTAAAACACTTACACGTAACTTACTAACTTAACACGTAATTTACTAAAAATAGCTATTAATCCCTTCACTTTGTTCACGTGTCTATATGTTAAATCCCTACCTGAGGAAATGCAGGGATTTTCTGTTCGCTTTTTACTCGAAATTTAAACCAAGATGTACGTACGTTCCGTCACTCTCCCATAATAAAGGAAAATTAGACTATAACTCGGCTTTTTACTGACTATAACCACGATTACATTTCATATATTAATATAAAGATAGTACGAATCAAATCTGCAACTTCCTACGACATTTCGGACTTCGAATCTGCTTTAAAGTTTTCTGAAAAATGTGTCGGAGCTGGAGGCATAAAAACCAACCTCATTATAGTCGCCTATGGGAATGTCTTTTACCTCGCCAAGTTGATCATTGTGCCCGCTAGGGTTTCCGTGTTTACTTAGATTGGCGCGAAACTGAGTTTTTTCTTCATCGTGTTTTGAAAACCTTCCATCTTTATTTGCAATTAACAACTAATTACAAATTATTTTCAATTTTAAGACACTTAAGAAGGAATTCATTCTACTTCAAGTTACACAAATATACACAAAAAAATTACAAAGTAGAAGTGTTTACATCCTTATAACAGATTGCATCTCTCGGTCGTCGTCGAAATAGAAAAACTTTACAAAGCATTTCTCGCCAAAAAAAGCGAAATATCGCCAAATATTGGCATCGAAAACACTCCCCATAGGCGTCTATAGTGGGATTGGTTTTTATGCGAGCTGGAGGACCATGAGTTGATGAGATCCGGTAAAAACATTCATCACCGGCAGACGTTCTTTATAAAGGAAATATATTATTTATCGGAAGCAAAGTATTAGATAATTTTAAGAATTTTAATTATGATAAATATATCCGGAAAAATACCAGGTTGCAATTGAATAGGTTATTGAATTTTTACCATAAAGAAAAAGACTCTCAGAGAATGGGTTATATAAGAATCAAATATGTTTATATATGTTTTCATAAACGTAATAAAATTTAATTGTAAAAAATATTGCCTATGTCTGATGCATGAAACCACGAGCATAAAATGTATGAAATCAAATTATTTATGAAATACTCATGGAATAATAATTTTATGGTATGATAATTTATAATCCTGG